>PNEN01000433.1:1564-22702 GCA_002933655.1 Cercospora berteroae | reverse complement strand
ATCGCCAGGATATAGTCGATCACAGTGTTCCGAGTGACTCGAGTTATTTGACACAGCTGGACAGTAACTTAGGTATGCCAGTCTCTTCAGATTGATGTAGGAGCAGGACCATTAGCCTGACCCCATGGTCAGATCCTGAGCGGAGGGTTTCCTGGGTTGAGAGGTGGCGCGCCAACGCGTTGGTAATTACCCATGCAGCTACACGAGTGCAGACAGGCATCTGGACCACCTATGGTGTAGTACAACGCTTCTAGAGCTGACCGTGAGCGCGAGGCGAAGCGGGCCGTCTTTGTGCGCCGTGTAGGGTTATTGGCCGAGAATTCCTGATGCCCGTCATCCGATTAGGAGCTAGAGCTGAGCATAGTCTCTTGAATTGTCTACTGACATATAGAAGTTCTTGTCGTTTGTGTCTTGCTTGCTTGTAATGCGTACACTGACTGCACATGGACTAGACAATAAGCTGAAATATGCAGACAGGAACAAGAAGGCGGGCTTTGCGATCAGTCAGCGCGTTCTCCTGTTAGGACAAGTGACCTCGGTCGCCTCGCCCAACGGGAAGAGAGTGGCGTTGTACGGTGCATGAAGCATGCAGGCGGGCTGTTCTGCCGTAGGCCAACCCACCATGCCCAAGCCGTGCACATTACCTTATCTAAGCACGGACGAACCATGACGCTAGCTTGTACTTGGTCGAGCGCTCCGGCCAATATCATATGCGCAACGTGCCACCTATTCTGGTGTCTGCATGGCATCGACGCCATTTCTTGGCAGTACCAGTGCTTTGACATTGGACCGGACATTCTGTATTTGACATCCTGATTGCCGACAACTACGAGGCACTCTTCGCTTGCTAGTGGGACCATCTAACAATAGATATGTTTGGAGACATCCCGAGAAACTTCTCCTCAGCAAATCGACGTTCAAAGCTGCAGGTGTGACAGTGCCGACGAGTGTTATCGTGCTTCTTTGCACAAGCTCCAGCCCACGGCAACGTGTAGACGCTAGCGATCATTGCTCGCTTGTCTCAAATACCTCAGTAAGTCAGGATCGTCGCGTAAGGAGGGTAGTGACGGGGCCATAGGTATTCCACTCGCCGGCTGGGACTGTGTGGACGGTCCGCCACGTTGACCACCTTCGCTGGGGAGGCGAGGCTCCCGCTTCGCTCCGCGTACACGATACGGCCATAGCTTTTCCAACCTCCACTGAAACACCTTGGTATCCACTTCTGGAAGCCCTTCGGCCTGAAGCTTTACGTTGAGCGCATTGTGCATCATTGCCTTGTGTTGGTACGGAAGTGCCGGCCAACTTGGCAGAGTGGTCTGTCCAGATTCGGCTATCTCCTGTTTAACTTGTTCCAGAGATAGATGCTGGACATGGTCAGCGCGTTCCACCGTTAGAGACAAGTTTGTACCGACAAGAAAGCGTTTCCAGCCCAAGTCATCGAATCTTGCGATTAGCATCACATCCTCCACTCTTGTGCGACTCGTGATCGGCAACGCCGTGGTTCTGTGCTCATCCGCCATTTCTTGGGCATGAAGGTGAGTTGAAGCCTCTTCCGCCCAGAGACCGGAGCTGAAGGGAAAGGAGGGGCGAGGATCATGTGTAACGTTAACTAGTTCGCGCGTTGTCCCACCCGATTGGTGGAGCTGATTGCACGGACAATTTCGACATTCTTGAGAATTTTGCTGCCGAGTGCTTGAAGGGCCCACATTCGGATGTCACATCACGTTTACGGCACCTGCATGGCGAAGGTGATAGCAGCAAGCGAGCCAGTCACGACATGCATAATAAAGTGCATGGCGTACGCCAACATGAAGTACATAAGATAGATCATGAGTGCAACAAGCCCTGTGCTTGCCAACGACAAAAACAGGCCGTGCTGAAAAGCCCGCAGACTGACGTTGTTCACGAACGCCCGGCGTTTCCGACTAGGAAGTTGATGTACGCCGCGAATATGCGAGAGGTACAATTGCTCTAGAAAGTTGCTGTATGCATGACAGTGACGTCTAAGGACCTGAGACGCGCCATCTTGTGCTAATCATTGAACCTAAGCGTCGGCGGCAGCCGACCATCGCTCTGTGAGTGTCGACTTCCTCCCAACACCCTGATACGGAAAGCCATCACCGTCACGGATAACGTAGTCACCACCATCCGATGTAGCAGCAGTGGTTCGCGATAACCAGATTTGCAGAAACTTCTAAAGGTCAGCCGAAGCGTTGTTTCACATTGTAAGAGCTCGCACCTTTCAGCGGTTGATTCTGTATGACCGACTGTGGTCGACACCTTGTGAGTCTGTCTTTCCGGGTTCTTTGCCGCTCGCGATGATTCTGCTTGCGATAGTGTCGATTCGTGCGAGTGCACGCTCTTCAGCAGGAGTCGTTGTAGTGGTCTTTAGAGCTTCTATCTTCGCCTTTTGTTTCGAGACTGACAGAAACAAGCTGTTCTGTGCCCATGACTGTAAGGACTGGCTGCCTTTGGAGCTTTGATAGACTGTATCGAAGGATTGGTACTGCATCTCTAGCAAACAAATCGCGGAACGTATCCCTGTGGGAGTTGGCTGGTCAGTGTGGTGAGGCGTTTGCGTTGACTGCATGCTGGAGGAATCAATGAAAAGGACAAATGGGCAGCAAACCCAAACATAGGGTGTCACTGCTTTGTATCTCGAGCGGTGGAGCTCGATGCACCTTAACGTCGTGGCCGCCGCTAGCTTTGATCGATCGGAATGCCCTGGCTTACGACCTGGTACATATGCATACCAGGCATGGGCGTGCAGTACGGAGTCGCCTCGCTAAGACGGATTTTTACTCTGAGAACATGCCTGACCTGTTCCATATTGAACATACCAGACCCGCACCTTGTTCCACATTCGTACTGCTTGAGAGACTCATGACAACATCATGGCCGCAAGTGTTGCCACGCGCATGCACTGTGTGTTCATTGTTGTAGCCTGCGCGTACACTGTCATGAGTCTACATGCTTAGCGCAAACCGTTCCGTACAGGTGGAGAATCAACAGATCCTCTCCTGTCGCATGCTCTGAGCTACGTTTCAGCACATGCGATATCGACGACAGCGACTGACAAGCCAGTTTTGACCGACCCAAGAGATCGACTCTTCCCCGTTTTACCCTTCTCGACACTATCATGAGATTTGAATAGTCTTGCCACCAATCGCGCGCGCCTTGTCACCGTGGGAAAGTTAGAGGATGGAAGGCTTGCTCGCCTATCGTCGAACTTCCGATACGGTATGCCAATTGTTGATCTCGTTAGTCACAACCCGTATTCATCATTCCATGACGACAGAAGCTTGCCCAGGTCACCTAGAACCTCGAACACCTGAGTGTATTCCGAGTGCCAGCATTTACAAACAATCTCGTTCATGCCTGTTGCCTCAGCGCGCGCGATGGGAAATTCTCCACGTCGATATCGTGCTTGTATCTCGTCCTCATCGTAAAGCTCGTGAAGATCTGGAAAGGGTAGCTGCTCATACCACAGATGGTACAGGAGGGATCCCAAGGCGAATATATCGGTTCGCGGCGAGAATTCGTCTTCGTCGGCGTGCGGATGGCGGGACTTGGAGTTTTCACAGCCAAAGCTAGGGATTTCAATCGTTGTCCTATCGGGCCTGTAGAGCTGGCCCTGCAAGTCGCCCACTTTTGCGACGCTACCTGCTGTGATGAACACGTTGCGCAGGTTGATATCGCCGTGAATCAGATTGTGCGCGTGAAGATGGGCTAGACAACTGGCGATTTGCTGCGCGATCGCGACCTTCTCCTCGTTCATCAGTGGAGGCTGCTGATCTTGCAATACGTCCGCTAGGCTGCCTTTCTCGCAATATTCGAACATCAGACCGTGCTCGTGAACGCCCTTGAACATGACAAGATTGTCGTGTGCACCAACATGGTGATATCGAGCGGCTTCCTCGCGCAAACACTCCATAGCTTTTTCGTCACCCTCATGCCGAGGATATTTCAGCACGCTGTGACCATCATCCATGAGCCCAACCCAACTCAATGCTGAGAACGCGAAGACCATCCGCACACCTCGTGGCTTCCAATCCGCGATAATGGCTCTGGCTGTCGACATTTTTCCTTGTTGGTATTCGTGAATGGTGTAGTGAGGGAATGGGAGGGTGAGAAGGTAAGAAGATGAAAGGCCGGTGGAGATAGTAAGGCTCCCGCTCCCGCTCCCGCAATTGAAGGATACCTGAGGCAGCATGAGCGACATCAGTCCGTATGGTGACGGTGACGGCGACGGAGGCGTGATGCGATCGTCGATTCACTCAGCAACAGGCAATACATAAGCGACAATGCGACTCACGATGAAGTGCCAAGGCAAACGAAAAATAGGTTCCGAATTTTCTAATCTATATACTTCTAATGTGTACACACCAACACCCTCTCTGAGCCCCATACAGAAGCTACTCTTGCACTGCATCAAATGAATTGGCTTGAAGCACCCGAGAATATGCTTGGCACAGAACACGCTCAAGGCGCCCTATCATTCGTGCAAAGCTGTGCGGCTGGATTTGAATATGTCAGCTGCAAGATGGGACCACCCTAGCAGAGGAGGTTCTCACCGTCGAAAGCATCCTAGTAGGCGCATTTAGGGCAATTGTACTTCCGATTTTTGGTACTTTGCAGTGATTCCTGAGATCTTCTTTTGCAGTTGATGACATCGCACGCTTCGGTCCTGATGATGGATAGGATGACATGTTTGGGGGTGGCTTTGCACTTCGTGTATAGGGCCTCTGCGACGATCTCGTGCTCGTGAACACACCCGGAATCGCGTTGCATCGTGCCCGTTCTTCTCTTGCTTTGATGAGAGTGAGTGTTGTAGGAAGGTGTAGTGGAGAATGTCGTTTGCGACGAAGGCACACAGGTCTTATAGGCGAGCAGTCCCCAACCACAAGTACATGTAAGGACCATAGTGAGAGTCTCAGGGAGGTAGCGAGAGGTTTTCTGAGACAGTAGTGTGCCAGGAATGCTGGAAACCAGCTCCGGGAGATGTTGTGGACAGTGGAGTCGCTTGATAGATCCTGGCAATTTGATGCAAGAGCCTCCTAGTGGCTTCAGGAGGAAGCCTACAATGGAGTGAGCGGCGTTGCTCGGTGAATGACTCGCTTCCAGCAGGTATGCCTTGGGAGCCACCTGCGCTAGCTCGTAAGGTCCGAGCTGACGGTGGCACCCAGGGAGGTGGACGCATGGCAAAATCGACAGGTCCACCAAGCTGAGTTGGAGACCGCAAGCTTGGCCGTGGCAGCTTCGATGTGGAGGTTCCACTCGGGATCGGCTCTCTTGGAGTCTTCGAATTTGACCACTGTGGCTGCGCGAAGAGCTGCATGATGGTCACAGCGCTACGCCAAATCCCAACTGCTTGATTAGACTTCAATTATAGTAGCAAGAAGGGTCGCACGACAGCTGTGAAGTTCCTGCTCCATAACGATGTGTGTGCACAGCGGTCACCAAGGGCGTACGGCTCCGCTCTCGTACGAAGCACAAGCACTGCTGTATTGTTAGTAGGCTGACTCGGGAAGAGAAACAAGTAAGGCCTGGTGATAGGCTTCAGGGCCGACAAGCTGGAATCATGCGATCCAAACCTGCTTTTCGCTCGGGACCTCTTGCTGAAACATCTGAGTTCCTTGAGGTGAGACAAGCATTCCGAGTGAGTTGCTGTTCATCACATGTTCAGGTCGAAATGTCGGATCTGTAATTGCCTCAGATGAAGAAGCACAGCAAAGGCTCAATTACCGTCCGGTGATACGAAACGCCAGAGCACCACAGCCCGTAAACCAGACCCGCAAAATCATGCAAAGGAGAGCCCCGGGCTTGACACGATAAGTGTCTCGATATATGTATAGCTGCTCCTATGGACGCGAAAGGTCCTAATCGTGCTCGCCCTTTCGCCCGTGTGTTACTCTTTCACTTCGTGTACGCCCATGTGGTTCTTCACGCATGCCTTCACTGCTCGAACGGCAACATTGTTCGTGGCATCTCTTTCGAAGGCCCAGCTCGTAATTACTGCAGAGCCCGGTTGCATAGCGAGTGATTCGTGGCTTTCTAGGCGTGAGTGGCTGCCTCCCGCTTGAGCTAATTGTGTTTCGACCATAAGACCATCGCTGATGCGAGCGAATTGCGGCAGTGGCGCTACGCAAATGACTTCCTCGAGGCCTTTGACGCGGAGTATAGTTTGGAGGTCGTCGAGGAACGCGCTTGGTGGTTCTGGGAACGAGCGATCCAGGGCGAGCTCAAAGGAGCGAAAGCCATGAGATGGGTGGAAGTAGAAAGAGTGCGAAGTCAAGGCGCTGGACTCTAAGTCTTTCAGGCGATGCGCAGAACAGGTCCCCTCGTCGCCTGCAGTAAAGATATGTACCATGGCCTGCCCGTCACGCAGTTGAAGGTGCCGGTGAAGGAGGCCGGCACAGAAGCGTTGATGAGCCGCATGCTTGACGAATATCTCTCCGAGATGTTGCAGATCCGCAGATGAGAGATCGTGTCTCTGCAGCTCGAAGCTCGGAATCAAGTTGTAGTCCGCGGGCGCTATGAGAGGTAGATTCATAATAAGGTGGTTCGTTGCCTGAAAGCCACATGTCGTCGCACCAGTAGACTTCCGGACGGCCCGTTCGCCCCGCTTGTCCCATGTGCGCTAACGCCACGCAAGCGAACTTCAGCTCCTGTACAGTTCTGCTGCTTTCTTTACCCTAATGGCATACGCAAGGCTCAGATGCTACGTGGGCGGTGAGGTCGACTCAGATGTCATAGCGCTAGCTGCAAAGAAATTCCTCGAGGCTGATGTTCATCCACACTTTCGACACCCGGGAAAGACGCTCAACCTGTTCGAAACGCTGCAGGATGAAGAAAATGCCTGCAAGCAGGTAGTAGACGCATGGGCAAATGTGAGTTCTTACTACATCCTTCTTCCCATAACAGCAGCCACTGAAAGCCTTAGAACCAACAGAATATCATGCGAATCGGCCTGGGCGACCGCCTTATCCACAGGGCACATGCACCCGTACGCATTAGTCCACACTCACGAGCTGTTCGGCTACGAAACGGAATCCGAGAAGAAGCCGGCATTGCGATATTGATACCTCTTCAGGAGTGGAACGCCGCGAATGGGTGTTTTCTCGGTGACTTGGTCGTTCGCGTTGGAGAGTATGTCTGCCTCGATGGCCTTGAACCGGTGACTTTTCCGCCGACAAGGACCGGTGTTACGTTGATATGGGCTTTTTTTACCTTACGAGACGCCGACGCAGGTCAATCTTCGTCTAAGGCGACCTCAGACATTGACTCAACACCCGCAAGAGTGGATTGAAGTTCCGTGCCGTGCCGTGGATGTCGATATCCCGTGCAGCTGAACGGGTGGGGTGAAACCGCAAGAGCATTGACGACAAGCTGAGGGCTATTGATTGTTCCAGCATCGAGTTCATCTTCCATTTGTCGCGCAAAGAGTTCAGTCAGCGGCGTAGGACTACGCCTTGGACTTGAACCTCTGTCGTGGTCCGCGAACCAGGTACTCGCCGGCGGCACTCTACGAGCTGCGTATGAATCTGTTCTGAGAACATCCACAGATGATGGGGTTGCAGTGCCCTCCTGGCTCACATATCCAGGACCTGCGGCCGGCTCCTCCGTAGGATGGCTCCCTGGAGAAACATTGGTGTCATCCTCGGGCAGACTATTTCCAGAGGAGGCTTGGAATAGTCCTGATCTCGCTGAGACGACATTCTTCGGTAGCCCCAGTTTTGCACATGCTTGTTCATACCTATTTCCAGTAAGTCCTCATGTTGAAAGCGCGATGCGACGTAAGCCTACACATAGTCCTTCGCAACGACAGCACCGGCAGGATCAAGCCAATGCCGCTTGCGCACTTTGAGCCAGGGACGATCACGCTGTTGCAGCAACCGTGCCACTACCCTTCGACCAAGCTCTTTGATTTGATTCCAGGTAACAGCCCGAAAGGCTCGTGCATCGAAAACGGCAGAGCCTTGACAGGCTAGCGAGTGTGGTCAGTAATGCCACTAGGAAGACGATGAACATCATCCCACCTGTTACGGCCATACATATACCATACGCTGGCTCTCCATAATCTTGACCAAGTAGTTCGCTAATAATGCATACGACGATCTGGCCGAACTTAGCTCGTCGGTGCTTCTGATCATTCCGCTGTCGAATCACTTTGCCATGTCCATTGTTGTCGATGGGTCCTTGAGCTCTCCCACGCCGCAATTTATGTGCCAGACACAAAAAGCATGATATTAACTGGATCTGATTGAGTCTTTGCCCTGCTGGGCTTTCGGATTCCAGGTTCGCCTCGCAGAGTTGGCCTAAGGTCATTTGTGTCCTATCAGACCGACTGTTCCTTTCAATATCATGCCAGTCCCGAATGAATCCCTGATTGTCTGCATAGAACTGTCCTCCCTGCCTGATGATCTCGCACAGCTTTTTCTGCGCCAGGTCTAGAGCATCATGGACCGGCGGTGCCACGGGCCCAGATTCGCCCAAATTCTCTGTTATCCACTCAGTCTCTGCACTGTTGGCGGCTTCTAATAGAGCTCTACTGCGAGCATGCTCTTCCAGTGACGTTGTGCTTCGGGAGTACGTAGATGATGTGTTTTCTTCAGCATCATTTCGAGGTCGTTTTGCTGGGTTTCGATCAGTCGGACGGTAGTCGGATTTGCGTTTGGCACGTGTGTCGTGACCGGGAACCCCGCTCTGTTCGGTACGATCAGTCTGAGAAGAAGAAGCACTGCTCTCAGATGCTGATCGGTCTTCCGTTGCCGTCGAATCCTCGTAGATAGTCACCTGCCAGCGTTCGCTGGGAACATCAGCATTGATACGATCAAGTACAGCCAGGAAGCCATGCCTCCACCGTTGACCTAGCTGCTCCAAGCTAAGCTGTACTTGTCTCAGTCGAGATTGGACAACGATTGCTCTCTCCTCCTGACAACGGGACGCGACGGAGAACGAGATTCGACAGCCAAGCACAACCACCATCGAAGGCACGTGTGTTTGTGAGGGTACCGTGTGCGGTGGAGTCTGCGTCATGGCGAGACCTTCGTCACTGCTGGCTTGTGCCAAGCCAGAGGTAACTCAATCGACCGAGAAGCGATAGTGAGGACGGCACGGTGTCACGTCTTCCTGGCTTGGTGTGACGGCTGGGCTCGCAACAGCGCATGTATGGCGTCCTGGTCAACGAACCGTCTCGCCTACAAGCCAATCAGCTTAAAGACGACACCGTGTCGTCTTTAAGCTGATTGGCACAGACTGTGCAGGGTCAATTCGAATGCTTTAAGTTGCACGGGATCGCATGTGGACCACAGCTACCAGAGCCCAGGATCCCGAATCTGGGAAATTGAGACTACGGTAATGTATTTGCCAGCAAATGTCCAATCTCTGGAGCCTTTGACGCTGTAACTTTTCAATGGTTGGACGTCGAGTGATCACTGATGAAAAAGTCCCGCTCCAGTAGTTTGGACCGTGGAAATGCGACACGAAGGCGAGGGTGTGGTTATCTTGCATCTGCAGCTCGGATGTAACATGGTTATCTGGCACGAAACTGCACTAGTACCTCTGGACCACTGTGCAACGGGGTGATTTGTGCCTCGATGCATCCTAGGCTCCCGCATTGCAGGGTATATGGGCGTCAGAGTCTGCAGGCAATGGGTATGTCGAACAGACCAATAGAGGGTCACGGCATTGATCAACACGAACATGGGCGAGAGAACTCAGCCGTGGTGATTGCAAAGACATCAACCGCTCCCTGCTCTCACGTGGGCACAGTACTAACCACAGTGTCTCAAGCGATCATTATTTCTCTCACCGCCACGCAAGCAATTGCTTGCGGCCATTACTTGAAATCGCCCAAATTCTGAGCCAGGTACTCCCTATACGATGTCACTCGATCAAACCACCAACCATAGGATCAATTGTAGGATTGCTAAAGCTGTGAGAGCAGGAAACATATCACACGCAACTGTATTGATCACGTCCTTTGAGGTTGACGAAGATGTCGTCCGACTCACAGTGGAGGCTGGTGATACAAGACTTGTTCAAGCTATTCTTAAACAAGGCTGGCCCCTCAGCCAACAGCTAGAGAAACGTTCGATTCCGTCAATGCTGGTGTAGGTGAAGCAAATACCCTAGCGAAGCCACAAACGTCTGATCAATTCCAGCTACGAATGTCGAGGCGAGAACATGACCACTTGGTTACTTGGGAAGGGGATTGACGTCAACGCTTGTTCCCAACAGACATACACCGCGCTGGACTACGCCTTCTCCGTTGGATCGTGGAATGTTGCTAAAATACTCCTGGGGGCCGGAGCGGTCATTTACCGCGCTGCTCTGCTCCATATGTTAGCTCATCGATGTCATGAGCCCATTGTTGAAGAGCTGGTGGAGTGTCTTGTCGACAATGGAGTACCGGTAGGTCTATATGGATACGAGGTGGATGCGACACTGCCAGACCAACCCGAGCCCATACAAGACACTGCCCTACACGTCGCTTGCCTCCATGGCAACCACTCTGCAGCGCGAGTCCTCATCCGAAAAGGTGCTAGCATACATGCTCCTGTCAGGAGGTATGAGCAATACGTCGGGGCTACGCCATACGATATGGCGAACAGCGATTCTAAGATGCTGTCGATCATTACAGAATCAAGGCTTTCGATGAGTTGCTATGTGAACTAGATGATGCTGGTGCGCATCGATGTACATAGCAGGATCTCACGTTGCAGTATTCTTGCAGACATGACTAGTTCGCAGGTACAGCGTCCAGTAGAACACGGTAATGTGTTGAATTGAGGATCAAGATTGAGAGAGCTCTACATGGCGGTAGTCTTGATTGTTAGTATCGTACTTTGCGAAGAAGACTGACATGCCAACAGGATCATCTCAGCTTTAGCTTATAATGCATCATAACTTTCTTTCTGAAAACCCACACGACTGCTTCTTAGGTGTTCTTCTCGTTCGAGCCACGCTCACTAGGACCATTGGCCTTCACGTTCTCTTGGGGATGCTCCAAGTTGAGCTTCACAACCTCGCCACGCCCAATATGCTGCAGTGACCTCCATGCAGGCCACTCACCATGGTAGAGGTCTTTCCCATAATCTTTTTGGACCCTGGTTTTACAACTCCTCCATTCGCACTCTTGCGTGATGAAAGAGATGCCGCCGGCCATCCCGGGAAGTCCTTGAGAGCAATGGAAGTCGCTGCTGATGCTGCGGCGTTGGTGTGTTAGCCGTTGTTCCTGTGAGTTGTCACTTCCCTTACGAGACATGGACACTGTCGCAACATCCTCCGTTCTTCCTTTTTGACTGGCCTAGAAATTGTTATAACGCATCCTCGTCTGGACATGAGAAGAATTACACTTTTGTACAATCCTTCCCTCTGCGCCACACGTAAGTAGAAATTTGGCAATGACGCACATGGTGATTCTGAAGATCGATGCAGCAGCGCCTAAGAAGTAGATAATTATGAAGGACTTTTATCTACTGAGAGATCTGCGGATACTGTTGTATACAGCTCGCAACATGGCGTGCTCTGCAGTGTCGGTGATGTTGCATGTGTAGCTCGTGCTCACTGCATGCAGTCGGATGCATGGAGGTCGCTTACACTTGATCGATAGGTGAGCTTCGGCATTGCAGAGTCAAGACATGCAGACTGCTGCTGGTTCAGACTACTGCAAGTGTCCACGCGAAGGGTCTCCTGGTCCATCGACGTGAGACGGTATCATCTCTGGATAGGGATCAGCCACTTTCTCGGCAGGCTGGACAACGTGGGATCTCAGCAGGCAGGCGTGGCAGACTGCGGCCGAAGAAGTCCTGATGCATGCGAGAGGTACGTGATAGTCACAGATGCTAAACAGCTTAGCCCGTTTGAAGGCGGACGTGAGGCTTCGGTCGACAAGCGGAAATCGGTTAACGGTTTCCACCATTGACGCTGCGTTGTGAGCGACGACAAAAGACACTATTTACAGTGCGCGCTGCCAACGCTCTATCCCCTGCTTCACATGCAAGCACTCCCCATCACCCGATGGAGCTCGCATCGATGGTCCTTTATATCAGTCACGCTATTGAATGTCAAGCAGGTTCGCTAATGTACGTTGAAGTAAAGACGGCCGAGTCGTGGTATGCACTGCAGAACTCACGCCGATCAAGTCATGCTGGCAGGAGCTTCACCAACAGTGGGGAGATAACACCGGAGGATCAATCACTCGGAGCAGATTAGGGGTGAACGATTGGGTAAAATTATTTCACGTGCCTCTCTGAGCTACTTGGATGAGAGCTTTGGTATCCCTATTGGTCCCTACGGTGCTGAAGCTCATCCTACGGCTCACAGTTGCGGATTCCAACGAATATACTTGTCCATTGTGTGCTAGGTCATGAGGTGATTCCTCTGGAAGCCATTGTCCCCAACGCCGTCCACCCCTCGTTCTGATTGTTTTGATACCTCTGCTGATAGCCCCGTCGCGAAAGCTCTTGCGCGTCTGTCTCCATATCTTTCTTATGACTGGCCAAGGGGAAAGGCTGGTGCAATATGCGATTGAAGTCATAGTCGCAAGAATCCAAGGCGAGTATTCGACTGATCGTGCGCTTTGGTCCTTCACGATATGCCAGAGAATGGCTGGAACGATTCTAGAGACAGTTAGTGCAGATGAGACAATGGGAACTGGGAACTGACATTGCTCTGGATGAAGAAGAAAGCAGCACCTTCAACTTCTCCCCCCTTTCGAGCTCCCTTACCCACACGACGGGCACCAGCAGAAGCAATCCTTCGGTCGCGCATAGCAGCCCCAGGCCGACCAGCAGAATCGTTGGCTACACGTGTTAGCATTGAATACTCTCACGCTCCTCAAGCACGTACACGATTCGCTTCGAAAGCGTAGACATATATCTCTGCGGAGACCGTGCTCAGGATGACTGACGAGAACCCAGCCGCAGCGTAAGCCGGCCTCTCGAGCGGAGATTTCTCAATGCTGGCCAGCATGAAGCCATTATGGATGACGGCGATGAGGTACCTCAACGTGACGGCGGTGAAAGTCGTGATGATCGAGGCGGACTGCACCTGGGAACGCTGTCAGCAGTGGCAGAGCTTTGTATCGCATCACGTACATATCTAGTACCGTTGGTATCTCGCAATAGCAAGCCTTGTGCGAGCACCAGTGCGAACAACAGTGTCTGCAGCACGCAAATGGCAGGTATGCCCTTTGTTTTCGTCTCCGTCTCCGTCCCCGTCTCCTTCTTCGGTCGCAGCTCGAGCCATAGATATGTAACAACGCAAGGTGACCAGCAGGATAGACTACAAACGATGAGGATGGTCGGTCGTTGGGCGTTGGTCATCATAAAAGCGAAATGCATCAGAGTTGATCCGACAAAGGTCGGACGCTGACGCTGGTTTTGACACTGATCCAGCTAGCCTGTTTCGCGGGGCGTTCCGCCGTAGTCTGGCACATCGATTCCAAGTCTCACAGACTGTGCCGTCTCAACCGCACCTCATGAACACCCCTGCATCTGGTCCGTCCTGCATGATGCTGTCGCACACAACCTTCTCCCCCAATCCCTCCGGGGATGTGCTCCAAAACAAACAGGCTCGCTTCAAATTGGATGTGCCTCCGCGTCTTCCTCTGTGGCTTTGCTCCACCTTTCGATGTGATAGCTCTCCTTGTTTCGAGGGATGTCGTGGCAGCTTCAAAAACTGAGTCCGCCGGTGCTGTACGCGAAGCTCGCTTACAAGCTGAGAGCCTGTCCGATGTGCGATGCACAAGTGCTCGGCGAAGCGCTATTCAAGCATCTCATCGAACGCCACAACAACGACAGGCCGGCTGAACATGGTGGCGAACCCAAATGTACCAGCACCTGCAAGCAATGCCACGAGCCGCTCCATCCTAGCATGCCCTGGAGCCACGAGGATTCAGATGCCGACAATCACTTTGCAGTACTGAGAGCTCTGCCAGATAATCACCTTCCTGGACGGTGCGCAACGTGTGGAAACCGCCTGGACGCCGAGTATCCTTGGACGCACGCCGATCCAGCTTGGGACCGCCATCCCACCCACGTAGGCTTCTGGGGCAAGGAGTTTCGATATCGGAGTCGCGCCGGAAGCGCTATCGAAGGGGTGCAAATACACTGCTCGATATGCAAGCGACTCGCCCTGGATCTCTGGGACGCTGCCATTCACCGCGAGGATCAACATGGCGGGGCAGGCCAGATTGCGTGCATCCGCAGCCAGTCCACAACGGCTGATGCAGTTGCCATCGACGTCGAAGAGCGCGATTGCATCCACGGGCAGCCGCAGTCGTTTGCACTCTGATCTGCCCGAAACAGGAGTTTGCGAGGGGCAAAGCCCATGTCACGTCGCATGCAGCATCTTGGCGGATGCGCAAGCGAAAAGACGGCAGATCTTTGCATGCAGGCGATCACTCCAAACATCATGACCACGATTACGCTGAGAAATACCGCTGGCGAGGTACGAGCTGCCACGGGATACAGCGATGTGGCATGGAAATACTTCATGGTAGGTGCTGTTCTTGTGGTCGGTGCGCGTTGGCGGCTACTAACAATGGGCTAGCGGATCACCAGAAGGCTAGCTGAGGAGCTGATCAGTTTGCCAGCCTGGGCAGTCGGCCAAGAGGGAATACTTTACAGCGCGCAGGTAAGCAAGCGGTCCACGGGGCAATGCGTACGCTTGTTGATGCTCACAGTGGAAAGCACGACTTGCGAAGGCTCGCTCAGACCATCCGCGCGGCGCACGGCGGCTCCAGGATTACGTCATGGGATTCGGTGCCTCCCGGGCAGGAGGCGGCGGCTGTTGACGTGCTGAACAGCATACTGCAGCGAGAGCACCTAGAGCCCGTTTCGCGCGACATCGTTCGTTGGCGCATGATAATGGCGTATCGCTACTTGCGCCGCGACCTCCGCCGCGAGGGCCCCAGCGAACTTCTTCAGCAGCCCGCACTCGACAGCGCCTCCACACCCGCGCCCACCGCGCCGCCAGATGCCGAGACTCCCTCAACGCCGCTCCCGTCCATTGGCAATCTCTTGCGTGAGAGTGAAGAAGAAGGAGCGGGCGTGATAGATGGTGAAGAGCAGGACAATGTAGAGAGTGTCTGATGAGAGGAAATCCATATTGTATCTACCCTTTCCACCGAAGGAACGCCGTCGGAACAGCCGGCAGACGCTGCTGCGAGACTGTACCGTCCAAACTAGCACCGTAGCATGCTGTACTCTGCAAATCCTCCTCAGTGTGATCATGTCGCTTGCTCTGATTGCTGATTGCTGAAAGACCACACACTTCCGCAACTCCAGCACCGATGCGCCTAGACGCCATCGGGCACACCGCACCCCATCTTCCTGCCAGCATCGTCTCGCCACTCGACCGGTCATTGCGGACACGCGCTATCACTGAATCTATGACTGTTCATGGTGAGATCCGCCATCGACACTGCTGGGAAACTAGCAGAGCTGTGCTCAATCGAGGAGACGGCCTGATACTCCCACTGATCCCGGCAACTGACAATTCGTCCATCACGATCAAGTTGCGTGTGTAGTCCGTACGGTGACACTTGAACGGAAGCATGATTCCCGCGCATTGCGGTCTTGCCAAGAGTGCCGATAGATAACCAGCCGGAAACTCGTAGGTTTCATACTCTTGCAAGTCTGAATCCGAGGGCTGGACATTGCCTGTTTCGTCGTGTGCTGGCTGCGGGAAGTGGGGTGCCTGGCTTGTAGCATTGATCGACGGCCAGAGGAAATGTGCAAGTGTTGCGTCTATGTACGTTAACCAGTCAAGTCAGTGTAAGTTTGATCTGTTTGCTTACCTAGTACTGGCAATACATTTCCAACATGCGACTCAAGAACTTTCCTGCTCCATCGCTCAAAATCATATCTCAAAGCCAGTATTCCGGTCACTGCGGCCAGTTTCGTCGGTATGATTTTATCATTGGCCCATTCTCGCGCTTTGTCGAATACTATACTTGTTTTGCCGCGAAAAAGCACACTCACCGGTACAGCCAAAACCATCCACACGAAGACGTTGGGACCCAGTCTGACAAAGACGGTCGCTAGTAGTGCCCGTACGCGCTGTATCGCGCGTTTGTATGAGGGGTTCGACTCCATGTCGCCGTTGATGCTTGTTTTCCAGTTCTGATGAAATTCCTCTTCGATTGCAATCAAGGTGGAGTATTCGTCGTCAAATCGTACTTGCCACAGTTCCACCGCCTTTTGGAGCGTTTGTAACGGGTTGTTTTTACCCATGACTTCGAAAAATACTCTCAATAAACACAAGATCAGGAAAGTGTTAAAGGATCCAGGGAGAGGATGTGAGAGGACATATATAAACCATACTGGACAATGCATCGAGGAGAAAGATGCCGCCTCAACCGCTATCCTAGAACGCTATAATTAGCAGATCGATGCCTGTTTACATGCTCTGCGTACTACGGTGGTTGGCGGTACTGTAATCAAAGGTGCGCTCACCGCTGTCTTGGTTACTGCACCAATAACGTTGGCAGAGAGAACACACGTACCGCTCTCGGCTCAGACTCAACCGCATATCTCATAGCGAGCCGAGGGGTTCTACGTGGTGTGGAACGGGCATCTAAGGATCGGAGCCTAGCAGGGATGGACCGCAACTCACTGTTGGCCAAAGATATCCCTGCAGCAATGCGAGCATAGATTGAGCTTTGCGTCCCCTTTTTGCTACGGGTTGCATGTCACTCAGCCGAAGCCTGCAACTCTGCGAGATCACAAGCCCGTGAATAGGCGATCACATCTTAACCTCCCTTCCTACAGCGTGGATTGCTCAGAACAACCCTCATGAACATTGTTGCTCCTTGACCCTGAGTGAAGATCTACGCAATCGATATGTCCAATAGTGTATGCAAGCCCTCCGCCTCTAGTTTTAGGCCACATGACTGACTGTGGCAGGACTGTGACTCAGGGAGTGGCCACGGCATCGAGTAGGACTCACAACGATCTGCTCCGTACGGCGAGCTGACAGAAGCGCAGTGAAGAAAACGAATACAGTGATGTTGACGACGACCTTGACTACGATTGTCTCGTTCTTCGTACGGAACGTGGTCGCTCATATTACGGTATGTCGTTTCCGGGAATGCCCTCGCACGATTCTAAGAGCGCTGGTCAGGTCTCGAAACAAAGTCGCCGTATCCAACAGATCAGGTCAGTTGCGAAGTATCCGATGTTCCCATGACACTATTCTGACACACACATAGCGCGAAGAACGTCTTCAGGTTCTTCTGCACCGTCTGTACATTCGTGTTCAACGACATGACTTGATGCATGGTGGTGCCTCAGGCATCTATCTTGGCAGTCGTCAGTTCTTGGCGTTTAGTGCCTCCATGTTTCTAGCAACCTCCGTAGTTTGTTAGTCAATCAACATTGCAGTCACTTTATCTCGTGTACATGTGTCAGGCAGCAGGCATGGAAGCTCCGTGCATCGAAACGTGCACTCTGGCCTCTTGTCTCCACTTCTAGCACCCCTTATCACTGCGCCGACGCGTTGTCTGGACATGGGCACCGGAGTTGGACAATGGGCGGTCAGTTTTGCTGATGCATTCAAGGACTGTCAAGTCATTGGTCGCGATACACGATACATGTTTACAACAGAAGAGCAAGTCGCATTCAACGGCAGCTACTATTACTAGCTAACAATCTTAGGATTCCCCCTAACCTCCAATTTCAGCTCGACGACATAGAGGCTTCCTGGCCAGACGAGACATATGACATTATCCATGGAAGAGATATTGCCGCGACTGTCAACGACTGGCCTAGGCTCCTTGGTACAATAAACAGGTAAAAATGCCCAAAGATGTCCGCAGAAACCTGCTAACAGTCCTCTGGACACCTCGAGATTGGAGGATGGGTGCAAATATCGGGCATCGATCTCGAGATCCAAAGTGGTAGCGGTGAGATGGATGAGAGTGTCCGCCACTTCAACACGATGCTCCAGTCTGGTATGATCCGGCAGGGCAGAATTCTTGGCTTCAAAACTCCTCACCTTTTGGCAAGGCTTATGCATGACGCAGGACTCACCGAGATCAAGACCTCTGTCATGCATATACCACTTGGCGACTGGCATTTCAGACGTTCGCTACAACGGGTAGGAAAGGACTTTGCCCGTGTTACCGTAAATCGTTTGGAAAGTGCTTCACTCGCCCATCTCACAGAATGGGAATGGAGGAACTTTACTGAGGTTCTACAGTGTCTTGGAAGAGTTCGGAAAGCACTATCGGGGAACAACAAAGGCCTCTTTCAGACGACATACATGGTCATAGGTCAGAAGGCGCAGCAATAAGGGAATCACATGCTGCCACCATGGCAACACGATCACACGTTCCCATTTTTCGGCAAGTTAGGCGACGGCCTCGTTTTCGGGGGAGAATTATTTTGATACTGTCTAGAATATAACATGATGTATGATATAATTTGCGTGTGCGAAGCTGGGCATGTATTGTTGGAACAATGGCAATAAGTTCTGGCGCTCGTTGACATTAACAGACCTATTCATACCCTGATCCATCAGCGAAGTTCCCATGTCATCGCGCAGACACTCTTCTGTAGCCCTCTGCTCAGGAGATGAACGGATATCAAGTGACAAGAAGTCTTGAATACAATCAGCTAGCAGTCTTAGCGCCCAAAAGAAAACCGTGTCTGCTGCGTACGAGAGAGTCAAGGAGTCACAAGACCGCTTTCTCACGATCGGTGTGAGCAGCAGTTCCGATGCTCAGGATTCCTTGGATACGGGATTCCCGAAACCGTTTTCTGTCCAGGGTATCATGGCCAACCCGGACGAACATTGGTGAGTCAAAGCATGGATTGTTTGACTAAGTCTTGTTGCGCCTCCATTGATGTCGTACAACGAAAGGAGATGGATGCACCAACAAAGTCTGATCAAGAAGCTACTTCCGCGACAGTAGATGTGACAGACAGCCCAAGTTCAAATGTCAACCGGACGAAACCAATGGATTATCCGTCAGCGCTCAAGGAGAAGCTTCTGGAGCTGCAGCAGAGATACGCTATGCTAGAGGAACAGTGTAACATACACGGTCACTGAAGTCGGAGGTATTTAACTCGATTAAATTATGACATGACAATTCTCAACATGGCTCTAGCAACCACGGCACAAGCACGAGACAGCTACCGCAAACAATTCCTAGTCAGCACATCTCTGATAAGACTACAGAAGCGACGGTATGTTTATCATTTCTTACAGAAGATACACAGTCTCATGACGGCAAGGTAGAGCGGCAGGACTGGACAGCGAAAGACTGAATCATGCTGTACGCTGGCTAGCAAGAAGATCATAAATCTATCGTCCGTGAATGTGGCACTGGCTTGTACAAGGAAGCACACGCAGATTTCAACGAGCAGTAACATGGTACATAAAGCTTATGGTCTTGTCTGAGACACGTGGGGCACTCGATTTCGACTATTCCCATCAAAGGCGTACAGAGTAGGAAGCAAAGATGATAGAGCTCGCCAGAAGGATAGCTCTCCCAGTATACATCATCATGCTACTTTATATCTCTTAAGAATCGCTGGCAACTTGCTAGTCGAGACCGTGCTACAGGTGTCTCGCGAGAGATAGGGGAGCAATAAGTGTATAACCCCAGTCCCTTCCTAACGGAATCCCTGAGTGGCGGAATGTAGACTTGAGCACACACATCCTTCGATGCTATGTCTCGATTAGATAACGTAGGATCGTCCTGCAAATTCAGCATTGGGCAGAAGACTGTCTTGCAATCCTATTCCGTTCACTTTGATGATCTCTGGCTTCCCCGTTCGACATGGACGCGGCACAGAAGTCCGCACTTGGCTGCTTGACATAATACGAGCATTCTCTATCTTGCAGTCTAAGCTAATAAGCATGGGCTCTATCGCCCTTAAATCCCGCAGCTATGTAGTGCTAAATAGGTCTAGTTAGCTGAACTTTATTTCAGCAGGAATCACCTGCGCCACTTTGTACTTTCAGGGTTGAGCATGTTAGCACGGCTTCTGCCAAGACATATCGTCGAAGCCTCGACGATTGCATACACCGCAATAGCCGCTAACCCTCGATCCGAGCGGACATAACCGAGGCTTTGTTAGCATAGCACGAGTTATGCACTAGGCGAGCGAGTAAATCGCAGCGCGTTCTAGAGGCGACTAAGTCTTTTAAGGTGCGCAGCGTCTTAAGGTTACGCATACCTTCCTGTCTAACTTATAAGACTTGAATGCTTATAACCACTAAAGACGATGCTATCTGCGCATTCTACCCTCTATCTTGCCGATCTACTTCCATCGAGATCGACGTTGCTTCGGCTCCGCGACTTCTACTATTGTCTAGTCGTGCCGTTGCTCGAACACCTCCTTCCTTTGCGGACGATGGACTGCAGACTGGCGATATAGTCTATAATGCTGTTCTCGAGCCGAGTCGTCGCTTAATCGTTGTCGAGACAGCATATCCTGCATGTATGCAAGATTCGACATAGCTGCTAGAGTGGCGGGATGCTGTAGACCACACCTAGTCTTATAGCCCTCCCCTACTGCACGTTGCAGCTCCTCCGCCTCCGTCCATCGCCCTTAACTCTAGTATGTCGATGCGAGGTTCGCTATGCTGCGCAGCGTATTAGGATGATCCGCCCCGAGCTTCGCCTTGCTCGTCTCTATTACCTCTACCTCTAGCTCCTCCGCCTCCATCCATCGTCCTTAGTTTTGGTATGTCGATGCGAGGTCGGCTATGCTGCTTAGCGTGTCGGGATAGTCCGCCCCGAGCTTCGCCTTGCTCGTCTCTATTACCTCCACCTCTAGCTCCTCCGCCTCTATCTATCGTCCTTGGTTTTAGTATGTCGATGCGAGGTCGGCTATGCTACTTAGCGTGTCGGGATGATCCGCCCCGAGCTTCGTCTTGCTCGTCTCTATTACCTGCACTTCTAGCTCCTCCGCCTCCGTCTATCGCCCTTAATTGCGATATGTCGATGCGAGGTTAGCTATGCTGCGCAGCGTGTCGGGATAATCCGCCCCAAGCTTCGTCTTGCTCGTCTCTATTACCTGCACTTCTAGCTCCTCCGCCTCCGCCTATCGTCCTTAATTGCGATATGTCGATGCGAGGTTAGCTATGCTGGTTAGCGTCGAGGGATAATCCGCCCCT
>PNEN01000432.1:1587-26429 GCA_002933655.1 Cercospora berteroae | reverse complement strand
TTTCCGCCCTTGCACACCATCGCTTTCTAAGTCGCCCGCCACTGCTCCACGTACCGACGGCTGGGGCGGAGTTTATGCCCCTTATCAGTTTTTGGACGACTGCAAAAACTCTGCAGACCCATCTGATCTCGAACCTACCCCAATTCGAGGCCCGAACCCACAGCCGGACGCATCGCAACCCGATGGCATCACGAACGGGTATACAAATGGTTACACAAATGGTCACGTAAGTGATGATACGGAGGATGATGAAGAAAATGGTACAAGTCGTATGAGGTTCTGGGACGACCTCACTCCGGAGCAGCAGGCCCGCCTCTCACGAGAAGAAGACAAGTGCCAACCTTGCATTGATGCCGAGGCCATGTGTTTCTGGTATATCGGTGGACCTGGTCATCCGCCCTGCTACCGGTGCGCTGAAGAGATCACGGAACACTGTCGTACACCGGGACCGCGATGAACTCACTCTTTGACCACAGGACTTGACTTCTTGTTCCGAGGCTCCTTCATTCTAGAAGCATTGTCATTCGTAGCGCAGAACAAGACGTTGACCAGAGTATCGACGCGAGAATAGCGTTATCGCAAATATAGCCACGCACTCGTTTGTGCAATGCATGTTTATTCACAGTCAAATGCGTCTTTCTCTTTGTTCTCCTGTGCTTCTCGCATTGCTTCGGTCGCCGGCGCCGAAAGCTCGAAGCTTGTGTGACCCTGTGGCTGTGGCTGCTTCATTCGTACTCGACCTCCCATAATCTCAACCATGTGCATGCTGTGAACGTTCTCCTCGCCAGCGCCTAATGTCCAGCTCGTCGCCGCATCGACATGGCGAGAATCCCGCCGTAGCTTCATCCAGCCGCACGTCACCCATCGATCACGACGATCCGGAAGATGGGTTCGACATCGCCGACGATGAACTGCTCGCCGACGACCCACTGCACGAGCGCAATGGCGGCCTAGACAGCGGGTACATTGCTCAGACGTTCCACACGCGACACAAAACTGACACGACGCGCAGCATCTCCTTCAAGCGCCCTCCGAAGCCCACCTCGAAGCCGTCTTTCGCATCACGTTTCCTCTCCGGCTCGCCCTTCAAGTCCAACAACACACAAACTCCCTCCCCTTCTTCGTCCTCTCCTCCGCACCGCAATGGCCGCTCCGCGAATCCCACTCCGAATACGATCCTCTCCTACCTCAACCAGAGCGCCGACGCAGGCGCTCACCTCCATCATGATCCCAAAGACATGAGCACGCTCGACTGGTATGTCGAAGGACCCGGCCGCCGCGTTGGCTACGACGACTTGACCGCCATCGACTGGATCTATGAATATAGCAAAGAGCGCACGCGCCTTGCGCATCTCAGCGCCAATAATCCAGGCCTTGTAGGCCAAATCCGTCTCTTGGCTGACAGGGCCCAAATATGGCTCATTCTCGTCTGCACCGGTTTAGCAGTAGGTGGAATCGCAGCTGCGATCGACGTAACGAGCGACTGGCTGGGCGATATGAAAACAGGCATGTGTACGAACGTGGAAAATGGAGGCATGTTCTATCTGAATAAGGTGTTCTGTTGTTGGGGAATCGAGAGCTATGATAAGTGTCCCGATTGGAGGACGTGGAGCGCTATGATGGGAGTGGAGAACAAAGGCGGAAGCTACATCATTGAGTATGTGACTTTTGTGCTGTTGAGCGTGGTGTTTGCGACTGCCGCGAGTCTGCTGGTGAACCGGTACAGTCAATATGCGAAGCAGAGTGGAATCCCGGAGATCAAAACTATGCTCGGTGGCTTTGTGATCAGGCGATTTTTAGGCACCTGGACGCTGGTGGTGAAGAGCTTGGGACTGGGCCTTGCTGTTGCGTCAGGGATGTGGTTGGGAAAAGAAGGGCCGCTTGTGCATGTTGCGTGTTGCTGCGCGAATCTGTTCATGAAGCTTTTTGAGCCGATCAATCGCAATGAGGCGAGAAAGAGGGAGACGCTGAGTGCTGCTGCGGCGAGTGGCATTTCTGTGGCTTTTGGTGCGCCTGTTGGAGGTGTTCTGTTCAGTCTCGAACAGCTGAGCTACTATTTCCCGGACAAGACGATGTGGGCGAGCTTTGTTTGCGCCATGGTCGCGGCTGTGACGCTGCAGGCCTTTGATCCTTTTCGAACGGGACAGCTGGTGCTCTATCAGGTCACATATCACAGTGGGTGGCACACTTTTGAGTTGCTGCCATTTGCCGTGATTGGAATTATTGGAGGTCTATACGGCGCTCTGTTCATCAAATTGAATATGCGCATTGCGGCTTGGAGAGCATCGAAGAGCAATCCGTTTCTTTCAAAGCCTGTCCAGGAAGTCATGCTCGTGGCACTGGTGACAGCTCTGATCAGTTTCCCAATCACCTTCCTGCGAGCACAATCTAGCGAGCTGGTCGAGCATTTGTTTGCAGAATGCCAGGACATCAAGGACGACTATCTGGGGCTGTGCAAGTCTGGAGTGGCCAACACTGGGAACATTTTCATTTTGCTTATTTCTGCAGTAATCGGCTTCATCCTTGCGACCATCACCTTCGGACTTCAAATACCAGCTGGAATTCTCCTGCCTTCCATGGGCGTGGGAGCTTTGTATGGACGCGTCATCGGACTGATAGTAGAGGTCTGGCAGCGCGAGCATCCCGGCTTTATCGCGTTTGCCAGCTGTGAGCCGGATGTGAAATGCGTGACTCCGGGAACCTATGCAGTAGTAGGTGCTGCAGCAGCTCTGGCTGGCACGACAAGGATGACGGTGTCAATCGTTGTCATCATGTTCGAGCTCACCGGAGCCCTGACTTATGTCCTGCCTATTATGATAGCAGTCATGTTATCAAAATGGGTCGCTGATGCTTTTGGAAAGAGAGGCATCTACGAGTCTTGGATCCATTTCCGTGGCTATCCATTCTTGGACAACAAGGACGATACGCCTGTGCCTGATGTGCCTGTCTCGCAGGTCATGACACGATTCGACGACTTAGTATGCATTACCGCTACAGGCCACACAATCGAAAGCTTGCAGGATTTGCTGCAAGACCACCGATTCCGCGGATTTCCGATCATCCAGGACCTCAGAGAAGCCACACTGTTAGGGTACATCTCGCGAGCTGAACTGGAGTTCGCACTCGACTCAGCTGCCTCATCTGCAAGGAACTTGCCAGCCAGCACAGAGTGCTTCTTCGCACATCAGCCTCTCGCGGATCCCACCATAACCCTTGACCTTCGACCATGGATGGACCAGACGCCGATCACTCTTCGATCGAACAGCACTCTTCATCTGACAAATGAAATGTTTCAGAAGCTCGGTTTGCGATATATTATCTTTGTCGACCGAGGAAGGTTGGCGGGACTCTTGACGAAGAAGGATCTCTACTATGTGCTGAACGCCGGCGAAGAGAACCGAATCGGTAGTGGAGCCGGTGCACTGAGAGAACAGGATGAGGACAGAGAAGACGAAGCTGGACTGCTTGGTCGCGGACGCGATGTGAGAAGCAGTTGGACCGATGTCGACGGCGCGGATGTACAGTATGGTGGGGGAGAACCGGGGTAAATTGGACTGTTTATAGACTATGCCGTGCATATATGATTGAACGAATACTACTGCTTGAACACACTTGTCGTATCGATCGCTCTCGGCCCATTGCAATACAGGTAAGAGCCATGTTTCAACAGAAACGTGAGTCTGCATTCAATTTGCCTTGCTACTGTTTCGCAAGATGGGTACTGTAGCCCTCATCTAATAAGCAACTCACCCTAGAGTCTGCACACATCATTCATACTTCCCAGGCGCTTTCCTGCCAAATCTCGTCGTTCTCGTCAGTTCCAGAGGCTCTGCAACAAGAGCATCATCCTTATCATCAGTTCCTACGCTCTTTCCCTTCCCAATCTTCGCCTTCTTCTTAGGTTTCCCAGCTCCCTCATCGCCAACCCCATCATCCTCAACAGTCACGTCCTCCAACCCCCTCTTCTGCGGCACAGGCGTCTCTCCCTTCGCCAACATCTCCACAAAAGCCGCAATCCTCCTCTCCCTCCCCTTCTCCGTCTTCAATGCCGCCAAACGCATATAAATCACATACCGATTCTGGCGATTCAAACTCTCCCACGTCTTCTGCGCTTTAAGAACTTTCGCCACTTCATCCAAAAAATCCTCTGGCGCTTCCGCAGATTTCGAGCCTGCGTATGCTGCTTCCCAGCGACCATCACGTTTTGCTGCTTCGACTGCTTCGCGGCCGGAAGCGTGCATGCGGTTTTCTTCTTCGAGACGTGCGATGAGGTTTACGTTACGTTGCGACCAGGTACTTTTGGGGGTGCGGGGTGTGAAGCGTTGGGAGAAGGTTACTTCGTCTTTTTTGCGGGCTTGGCCGTCGATGAAGCCGAAGCAGAGGGCTTCTTCGAGGGCTTGTTGGTAGGTTAGAGTTGTGGGGGTTGTGGTGCCTTTTTTGGCCAGGGTGAGCCAGATGCCTGGAGAGCTGGGATGATGTTTGAGGAGCCATTTTCGCCAGAGGGTGGCGTTGGCGACTGTGAGTACGGGAAGTTCGAGGGGCATTTTGGGAAGCTTTAGAGAGTGGCTTGTTTACATGTTGGTTCTTGAGTTGAAGTGGGGTTGGAGAGACGTTGGAACTTGTCAACTCGGAACTAGGAGTCAGACAGATATTATTTGAAACCGTCTAGACATCTAGCACGAGGTGCGGTTCATCGTAATGTACAATACAGAGCTACACTGCAACGGCAGCATGTTGTCGGACATGAAGGTGTTGGCAAGGGCCGTTCGACACTGCCCCAGCTGGAGCCCGGAGGATGAGTTATTCCGCTCCGACATGGTTTGTGGCCATAGCGCAGCCCACGGTGAGCGAGTGGCTCCTCCACGATCCGTCGTTGCCAGTACCCTCGACTCCGACAACAATGTGCCATCGACATGTGCCTACTATGGATTCCATTGCGTGTTCAGCGCGCTGATGACATCGCTGAAACTACTGTTACCATTTTGAGCACACGAATCCCAACCCAATTCGGATCCCACTGCTTCTATTGAAGAATTGCATTGTGACCAAGTTTCTCTCAAAACCACTCGAAATCGGCCATGGCGCACGGAGGGTAGTGTCTATGGTGCAGTGCATGCACTCTCGGCGGCGACAGCTCATCCCGATGTTACTTGCCAACAGTCTATGCCGTCTGAGGCCGCCGAGCTGTATTTTGAAGCACAAGGACGATTGGTGAGCATTGCAGAGGCATTGTGCAATCTGTACGGGTGGCTACAAGCCTCCATCACTGATCTACTGCCACCAATAGACCATCTACCAATGCAACTTTTGAATCATCGAAGGTAGCAATCACCTCGTCAACCAACGTTTGATTCTGGCCCTCATTCTGCTGCCGCCATTTCACAGCCTCCAAGACCTTCGAAGAACCTTTTGCAGTCTCATTGACACCAAGAACCTCCTCTCTCCAGTACCTTCGATGTAGCTCTGGGAAAAGATACACGCCCTCTAATGGAGGTTCGGCATCGATTGCTCTCCATACCCATGTCTTCTCTAGCGGTGAGAAAAGATTCCTTACACGGACGCTAATTTCGAGGAACGCTTTCCATTGCCTAAGATATGTCGAGAGAATCGCATCAGCACCATCATTGTCCAGTTCTCCGGGAGCTTTCCCTGCGATATATGCAGAAGCTTCTCGGCAGTGAGCTCGGACAGCATCTTGTATAGTGCGATAGAGTCCCGGCTCTCGCTGCTCTCCGCGGTGAGGTCTGCAATAGGCATGTACTGTGGTGTGAAATTGGACGTATGCCGGCTGGTCTAGCACCAAGGACTTTTCTTGAAGTTGTTGCTGTTGCTCATAGCGCCCGGTAGCATAGATATCCGCAATACGGGCTTTGATCCAGGCGAATGTTTGTTCGGGATTTTTCGCGGTTTCTGCGGGTGATGGAGGTTTGGGGAGCTGCATGGTCGTGGTCGTCTGCTCGGTGTTCTGAGACATGGCTATCTGTGCACAAGTCGAAAGAATGTTCGATGTTATGCCCTTATATGAAAGGCTTCAGCTATCAACTTTGTAAGTTCGATGGCCTGTAGTCTAATCTGACGCATACTTTCGAAGGTTTGGAGGCATGGCGTCAGAAACGTCAAATGTGTGTAGTAGCCCAATCAACAACCGCACTGTTTTGCAGATCAGAGGCTGATCCCAGCTCCTGGCGCCTACGAGGGCCATAGACCCAATCCTGCGGCAATTATGCAGCACTGCCGCGTAGTACACGCATTGAATCCTGTAGGACCGCTGGAGTATCGTGTGTTTTTCCATCGTGAGCAGATGTGAAGTATGAATCGATGCAGTATCGTATTGTCAGCACAATTTCGATACGACCAAGCCTTCTTCCCAGATCACGCCAAGCCATGCAGGAGTAAGATACGAATGGCTATTTCACTCCACCTCGTCGGAACCTAATGTGCCATCTATGATATGACGAAAGTTACGGAGGATTCGAGGGGGCATGTGCTTGGATTCGTTGTCGCCGGGTGAAGCTTTTGATCGGATGAACGGGGCAGTGCACATACTTGAGGATGAGTCACAGAAGAGCGGCTGCTGGGTCGATTCTGTCTGAAAGTTTCGTCAAATTCGTTATACTGATCGCGAATAGCTGCAACTAGGCCCAAGAGAAGTGCTCCATGTGCAGGTAGATCTCTTTCGATCCACCTCTGAGTACCGCAAGCTGTTCCTGAGCAACGGCGTTTGACACATCATTCTGCATGCTTGGAGGTCCGCAAACGAAAACACCAAGCTGGCCGCTCGATGATCTTTGTGCGTTTTCTGATCTTATCAGAGCCGGCAGATCAGGCCGACTGTCCAAGTTTTGCACGTTCACCATCTTTCTAGAATTCGATGAAGTGTCGGAATCCGAAGCAGAGGTTACAACATTCTGCGTCGCAACTTTCTCTGGGGATTCCAATTGCTGCAGGAATTGGCCGTTGGATGGAACGCTTGCCGACCTTTCTTGAGCCCCAGTGTAGTATACTTCGATTGTCAGTCCCTCTGGCGCCTTTTCAAGACCGTGCTCTGCCAAAACCTCACGAACAGCGGATTCGAACCATCCTCTTGTTGCAATATCCCTCGTTGCAAGCACAATTCTAGCACGAAGTGGCGCCGTAGCGGCCACTTCTTCTGAGCCTGGCAGTGGCTGTCGAAGCAGGAAGGCACTCAACAAAGGTAGTATCCAGCCCGCCCCAGATCCACCAGCGACGATGAGTTGCTCAGGGCATGCTATCACTTTCTGCATGTCCATTCCGCCATAAGGTCCGTCTAGAAGGACACGCATAGAGCTGTTGGGATGTGTCTCAGCAAAGTGAGCCAGGCGTGCGGTAGTGCCACCACGAGGCCGGATGTAGAGCACCAGTTCCGAGTTCAACTTTCGATCAGAACTTCCGGCCACCGGCAATGAGCAAGCCGTGAAGGGATGATTCGTTGATGCATGGACCCCGAGCCCCATGAAACGAACGAAGAAATGCTGACCGATGCTCCATGTCGCAGTCGTGGAAATGCGAACGGAGATGAAGCCATTCGATGACAAACTGATGTTTGCGTGGTGTCCGACACCATGTTCAAAATAGAGGCGAACCTGTCTGTGCAACCAGCTCAGCGAGAAGAGCACGCCCGTTGCAATGAAGTAATCCCAGGAGGAGAGTGTGTGGTCGCAATGGAAGAAGAGGAAGAGCATGAATACCAGCGCCGCCACGAAGTGTGAGAATTTGAACCATTCATAGCTTAGGCTCCTAGTATTGGCTATCAGCAACGCCCAGACAGACTTCTTCATCGAGATTGACTCACCGCAGCGGACTCAACGAAGCAAAGGTCAGCCATCCTTGGGCGACAAGAGCAACAACACCTGTCCAGTAGAAGACGAGTGTATTCCAGCTCTCCATCATGGTCCCAGTCTTGATATTGTATATGATGAATGGAAACGTGTGCACGAGAGCGGTCACAAAGAAGGCGTAGGAGATCCATCGATGGAAGACCTGCAGCTTTTCATGGCTCACGCCCGTCACCAGTGTGATGAAATTGCTCTTTCCTGCTGTCGCAAAGACAAAAGGCATACACGCGAGGGACAGCCATCCTGCTCTGGTCGCTATCGGAGGTGAGTTTCCAAATTCTGCGGTGTCCGGCCAGTAATATGGTTTCGGTGCGAGTGTCATGCACATGAAGTAGATGAAGCCGATAGCGCCGAGGACGAGAAGACCAAATGGTGCTGAGTTCCAATTCAGAGCATTGACTCGGTACGATTTGTAACTTAGCCAACGATGCAGTGCGGCGACTTTCCGGCCTAGATTCGATTGTTTGATACCGTGCGACGCAAACTGATCAAGCAAATGGGCCACGGAGAAGAGAATGATGACGGCGAGAAAGAATGCGACTGTCGGCAGCGCGTATCTGTGATCGGCTTCATACCTGAGAGTCGTTAGCTGCGTTTTCTTCGACGATGAATATAATCAGCGATACCAAAACCTCCAGTACCCCTGCTGGTACTCGCACAGCTGAGTATCGTTGGATGAGCACTCGTATGCGCGGTATGTCTCGCTCAATGGCTTGTCCAACCAAGGAGTGCCCATGTGCATCATTTCCTCCATCTTGATCGATGCCGTCGACGGACGTCGTATGGAGTAGAGTTCCAAGTGCCAGATGGTCTGCTTTGCGAAGTTCTGCAGACCGATCTTTGAGACCAGAAGGACTCGAGTCGAAGGACAGCCTTGGGCTCGCGAACTTGCTCAGGGCTGGAAGGCCGGCACAAGATCTGGCCCTCCAGTTCACGCCACCTCGCGTGGCAGACTATCAGCTCAAGCAACCACAAGCCCTGGATTAGCAGAAGTTCATCTGGGCGTGCTGGGATACAGCGCGTGGCAGAGGTGTGGGGGTATCGCGATGTTGAATGTTACTGCTTGCGGTTAGCCCCAGCTTCCGAAGGATGCAAGAATGAGCAAGTTTGCTCACATTTTATATTCTACCCGAGCGCCCATTGGACGCTCGCACTTTTTGTAGACCGCCACATGGAGACCCTGCGCGTGTCTGTTCTCTAGTCTGTGCTTGTCACTCGTGAGAGCTTGTCAACGAGAAGCAACAAGTCTTAACTCCGCACTGCTTGCGCTCGATCAGCTCCCTGGACACTTTGGTCTTCAACGATCGTGAACGAACAACAAAACAATTGACTTGTTCAAGACAAAGACATCAAGCATGGACATGTCAATGGGCGGCATGGATATGCCAACAGCAACTTCGATGGACAGCATGGCCACATCCACGTCTACAACCTCCTCTTCTGACATGTCGAGTATGCATTCAAGCATGACAATGGACATGTCCCACATGATGATGACCTTCTTCACGTCAACATCCACAGCGCTCTATTCGAACAGCTGGACACCGGCGAGCAAAGGCCAATATGCAGGGACCTGCATTTTCTTGATCGGCCTAGCTGTGGTCTTCCGGAGTCTGGTGGCCGTACGACATCGCTTCGATGCCCTTTGGACCCGTGCAATGCGAGGACAAAATCCGGCAGCCTTGCGAAAGAAGACGGATGTGAAACCAGATGCTCGTCCTACTCGACGGCCTTGGAGGGTCAATGAAGCAGCAGCTCGCGCCTACCTCGACACTGTTCTCGCTGGGGTGAGCTATTTGCTGTAAGTTGCCACTGTCGCGCGCGAGGCCTTCCAGACTAACCCTTCGGCAGTATGCTTGCAGTGATGACGATGAATGTAGGATACTTTTTATCAGTTCTCGGAGGTATATTCCTGGGCAGCTTTGTAATCGGCGGACCAGAAATTACCGCAGGGCATTGAGGGCCTGGCGTCTGAGGTGAAGACTTTGGTCACGGCCGCATGTATACCTAATTTGATTGTGTGGATCTTGAATACAGGCTCGAAACTGCCGCGAACAATTCCTCGACATTGCCAACGTTGAACCGTTGTGCTACCGGCCTTGCGATCGATGCTGCATAACTTGACAGGAAGCCAGGCAAGTTTTCTGCCTGCGTGCAGGTAGGTCGAGGCATGTCGAGACATTTAAGTACCTCCATTCGCCAAGCCAAGTCAGAGCACATACTTTGGTCACTCATGGTGAGTGCGATCCAGATTGAAGTTGAGGAGTTGTACTCCTTGTTCGATGTGCTCCGGAGTGAGGTTCACAGTAATTCCAACTCGTCTTCCCCAGTTTGATCATGCTGAACTTGACAGGCGGAGCTGAACCGGATGCATCCCCAGCCTGGTGAGCACGCGAATTTTCGGCTTCAAGACCCTCATTGACGCCGGTGTTCCTGTCTCGTATGGCCCATACAGCGTCTCTTGAAGATACACCTCATCAATTCTAGAGGCTGTCAGTCAGGCGAGTCTAGCACGTAGTCCGGGCAGGCGAGCTCGGCCAACCAAGATTATTTGGATTACTGATAGCAAAGGAGAGCCCTCCACTTGCCACATCGGTCGTTATCGAGCAAAAGCCACCATGTCAAGCCCCACAGCCGCAACCAGCGACCACCTACCCGCGCGAGTGTTCCATCGCCTCGTCATGACAAGACAAATGTTGACTGAGCAGCAGCAGAACCTGAAGTGTGAGCAGCAACCGCGAGTGGACGTCTGGGAAGCTAAGCTTCGTGTAAGGATGCGACCTTCCCAGAGGAGCAGGTACAGCCGAGGTAGCATTGAGTTTTGGCGGGCGCAAATGGAGACTCACATCACCATTTCTACATCGAAGGGCGTGAAAAGCTAGCTGGCTCGTGCTTTTTGACATATTGCTCATCCCTGACTGGTCCACAGTCTGCTGGGGCTATATCGAGGAGATAGAACGCAGTATCAGAGCCACCGAACAGCAGCACAGGAAGATCAACAGCTCGACAATCTTACAACCTTGGGAATTGGACTTCGAAACACATTCGCAATGGGATCTTACACACCAGACGAGCGCAGCAAAGCAGGCAGATTGCCAAAACGGAGTAAGCAATTCATCCGAAGTTTTGCCTGCTGCACAACTTAAAGCAGACGCTGACCTCAGTCACAGTGCAATATGATGCCGAGCTAGTTCACAGCATCCTCAACGAGACTCCCATCCTACACGTCTCATTCAACGCACCTCCCAAAGACGGCCCACAATTTCCTACAATTCTCCCCATGCTAGGCGCAGTAGCGACCTATGGATCTGACGAAGAACCTTCAATCTACCTCCACGGCAGTTCAGTTGCAAGACTCTTCCGCATGACCAACGGCTCCGAAATTCCGCTTTGTGTTTGTGGTTCAATCCTCGATGGCTACGTGCTCGCCCTGTCACCCTTCCACAACAGCTGCAACTATCGAGCTGCGGTTGCTTACGGGTACGGAGCCATGGTCGAGGACGCCGCGGAGATCGGATTTGCACTACGCCTGATCACGAATAATTCCATACCGCAGAGGTGGGAGAATAGCAGGCAGCCGCCGACCAAAGCAGAGCTTCAATCAACCGGAGTACTCAAAGTGCGTATTGAAACTGCTTCTGCGAAAGTGAGAGCTGGAGGGCCCAGTGACGACAAGGCCGATTTGGAGAACACCGAAGTGACTGAGAAGACCTGGATCGGAGTGGTTCCAACATATCTGACTCTGGGCGCACCTATTGCAGGAGAATTCAACCGGGTGCAGCGATTTCCAGAGCATCTTGATGATTGGGTACAGGATGTGAACTCGTTCAACGAGCAGCGAGCAATCGATGCCGTCGACGAGAGCGGAGGTGCAGACTAGGCGTGCCAGGTGCTTGAGCGACGGAAGGACGAAATCTGGCGCGCGAAGATGGAATGCGGAAAGGACTTCTTTCCCAGGCGCGTTGCCTCTGATTCAGCGCTCGATGGAGGATAGGAGGCACCCATCGGCGTTCTGCGATAGCTCGAGCATATGCAAGAACATCAACGCGATCTCCCCTTTTCTGCCCGACTCGTTTTGTACGACCGAACAGAGCGACAAGCAGCTTTGGAAAGTTCTGGGGCTCGTAAAGTCTCGGATCCAGATCGAATAGCCTCCCTTCCCATATTTCGTTGGCGTGTTGTATGAAGTGTGCAAGACCGAGCCGATTGCACTTTCGCGCTAGCAGGTTGATATCTTTGGTGGAATAAGCTGGGCCGAACAGTGTCCACATCTGCTTGAGCAGTACCTTTCGTACGAGAGCTGGACTTGTCTGCATTTCAGGCTTGTGAAGACCTTCCTCATTCAGCTTTTTGAGCAGGAGAATGCCACGTGCCCAAGTATAGCAGTGTCCAGTCTGTGCAGAGTCTGTTGCAGTCAACAGCTTCTTGGTGGTAGCGCGCCGGAAAGCCCAGACGATCAACGCACCACGCATCGAAGAACTGAATATGGTCCACAGAGGAACATTGACGTTCACCTTCCTACCGCTCTCAAGCGTAATCGTCCGATATGACTTCGGTCTGGTTCGGTAGAATTTTGGCAGCCAATGAACAAGTTGTTCCAACTCTTCCCACCTTTGCAACATGCCATATCGCTTCATTAGCTCGATCCACAGGTTCGGCCGAACTTCGATACCGCGTTCTGCTGCGTACATGTTTGCGTTGGTCACGAATTGTAAAGGTGGCACACCCAAGTACTCATCGAGCATGTCCTGCGGCGGGGCGTGGCCAGGTTTGCGTTCCGGGAGCAGGTAGCGATGCATAGATGCCAGAGTGCTTCCCAAGATGACGACGTCAAGTGCCTGTATTTGCTGAGTGGTATCTGCAACCAGACGGAATTGTCGGTGCTTGACGTGGTGCTGCAAAAGGCAGTTCCATGCCCTGGCCTGTGCTACTCCGCCTCTAAGAGAAAGTCCTAGGAGAGTCACCTGCGCATTTACCAAGTCTCCGGTCTCAAGAAACGAAGCGAGGAGGACTTGCTGCGTCGCTGAGTCCTCGAAGGCTTCGGGATGTTCATCGCTGGCCAGTAAAGCCTCGTATAGATTTTCTGGTCCTTCTCTGGCAAGCTTGATCAGCAGTCGGCAATAGATTGCATCGCTTATTGCTATTTTCATGTCTTGCAAGTTTTTGAACTTCAAGTCAAATTCGGATGCGGAGCCGACTCGAAGTGCGATCTCACGCATGGCCAATGGTCCAATTCTGTCAACGCCGATAACTCCAAGACCGCTGACGATCATGTCCAGCGGAAATGCCCTCGTGGCGAACATTTTCGCGACGAAAGCATCGCTCACTTCTCGTTGCTTGATACCATGTACGTCTCCTACCAGCGTTGACATCGTGGCTCGAGTCATGGACGGAAGGTCGATTGACACGCCGTCCCTGGGAACAATAAAGTCGTCTTTTTCGCTACTTCGACGGTGAACCATGGGAAGAGACCTATTTCCATCGCGTTCGAAGAGTTCTTGCACGAGCCGCATAGCAAATACTTCTGCTCCCGGTCCATCTCCATTCGATATGAAAAGCTTGTGCCACTGAAGAACCTGCTCTACGCCTCGTTGCTTGAGCAGCTCTGGTATGAAATGATCATACAGCTTGTGTGTTCTCCCTTGTTTTTTGTAGATGGCTCTGAACTCTTTGAAAGCATCGCTCGCTGCGCAATAGAGTGCAAGACCATTGAGATCGATGTGTTCTTCACCTATATGCTCCGCGATGTAGTGAGCCCATTTTGCGGCCCAAAATGGACTAACAGACAAGAAGGTGCCCACAGCAGTCTGATATAACTTCGGATATACCTTTCCCGAACGGTCTTTGAGACGAGCTGCGTACTGCAGAACTTCCAGGAAAACGCGTCTATGGTTAGACCTCTCCCCTTTCCAGATACCGGAGGTGATGAAGGTTGTCCATAAGATGTCAGCGTCCTCACCAACGGTCGGAAGGTCTACTCCGTGTTGTCTCATGCCATCCCACACCACAATCACTCCCTCCAAGCCCTCATTTCGTTGAATATTCTGGGCTAACTCTGCCCACAGGCCGAGATCGCTTCTGTGCTTGGGCGACTCGACCACGAGTTTCACCAGTCTGGCACTGCTCATAGGATGTATGAGGTGACCCGACATCCTCGTATACGTTGTCCCTGGAGATGGGCGCAGATTTTGGTATCCATCCCGGGGTCCTAACGCCGTCCGCAATGCACTCTCTGTCGCGTCCTCTCGTTTCCGAGCAGCTATAGCATCAATGTCACTGTCTCGTGAGCCACGATAGTAACGCCTGCGCGGGAAAGATGGGCCATCTTCTTCGGGATCCTCTACAGGACGCTGTTTGTTCTGGTTTGCATATCGCCGGTGTGTTATGCATGGGCGCAGTTGTGAAGGAAGAGCTGCACTGCCGGTGATGTCCAAGACGCGGCGGAGGAAGCAGAGAGTCGATGGTCTGCTCAGCCATCGGTCGAAGCGCGTGCCCATGGCCGTGGGCAGTTCATGCAGCAGCCTCGGTCTGGAGCCATTGCGCTTGCATTGGTCTTCAGTGATGCGAACCTGTTCCGTCCAGTCCTGCTCGCGTGTGTGAGAGAGGCAGAACTGAGAGCTTCATCGGCGCATCGCAAGTCACCTCCGAGCGCCAAGACCTTGAACTTGGGCTGTCATCGATTCGCGAGGCTTTCTCGCCTGCGACCACAACATCAACTTCACATCGCACTACACACACAATATGCCCGTCACACGGAAACGAAAAGGCTCGCCAGCCCTCGAGGAAGATGCCGAGTCATCGAAGCGCAGATTCGCCGAGGCCAACGTGCCCGACCAGCAGCTGGAAGCAGAGTTGAAGGAGGATGTAGCAGAAGCGGCTGCAAAAGACGACACCGCAACAACGTCGGCAGAGACAGCTGCAACGCCTTCAGCAGCCGATGAGAGAACGGCGCGATTTGCGGCACTGCGCGCCAGAAATGCGGCCAGTCGCAAATCGAATTTGCAGGAGACGAAGCAGGAAATGCAGAGAGCGTCTGTGGACCCATCACAGTTGACCTCCATAAACCGGAAGAAAGACGTCGCATCGCATAAACTGCTGAAAGCCGAGATCGAGGAAAGTGGTGAAGACTTTGAGAGGAAGCGAGCGTGGGATTGGACAATCGAAGAGTCAGAGCGATGGGACGAGCGACTAGCTGAAAAGGCGCGAAAACGCGACGGAAATCAATTTGCAGACTACAACACAGAGGCAGGAAAGGTGTACGAGCGGCAGTTGGGTCAAATGGCAAAGGCTGGGTTCGAGGAGAGGTTGGCATCCTACGAACAGGACAAGAGAGAAGCGATCAACAGAGCAGTTGCAAGTGGTGGGTTGGAGCTCGTGGAGACGCAGGATGGCGAGCTCATAGCCGTGGACAAGGACGGCACATTCTACTCTACCAACGACACCAGCACATTCACAGGCGGCAAGCCCTCCAAAGATGCCGTTGATCGTCTCGTCGCAGACATTAAGAAGGCGGAGGAGGTGCGCATGAAGAAACGACGAGAACGTGGCCGCCCAGACGAGGATGGCTCGGATGTGACGTACATCAACGAGAAGAACAAGCAGTTCAACATGAAGTTGGCGCGCTTCTACAATAAGTATACTGCGGATATACGGGAGAGCTTTGAGAGAGGCACCGCGATATGAGTGAATGATCACGAGCCAAGAGCTGATCACGGATCCTCACTTTTCCATCGGACACGTTTGTCGAATACCATCCGTGCCCGTCTTCACGCGTCTCCAGCATACCCGAGCCCTCAGTCTCTCAAGCCAAGCAGACGGCAGAAGTGGTCATGATTCGAGACTCGGATTGCTTCCCTGCTACATGTGGGAGGAGCTTATCCTGACCTCCATATGAGCCAAACAACGCGAGGTTACAGGCCATGCAGCACGTGGCGGCTACGGGGTACAGGACTAGCAAAGTTGTGATCGAACGGGAGTTTCGATGTCGCCATATCAGTCTCGGACTGTTTACGAATAGTTCGCACGCAGTCGCATTCAGATGGTTCGGCCCTAGATGTGGTAAGACGGCAACCTTCATCGAGTGGGCACCTAGGGGGGTTCACCATAGATGCGTAGTCAGCTACTTGGCATTCGAGCAGTCCGGGGTTTCGGGCGCAACCTCAGAGAACTTTCTGATATTGAAGGAAGCACAAGTTTGACACGTTGTGCACAAAGTGACATCTCATCATACGGTGAACCTCGTCATGGATTCCTACAGGACTCATCGATCTGCCCGCAAACTTGATGGGCGCACCGATGCAATGTCACAGAGTCTCGTCTTGGCAGCTACGGAGTTCGGATCCGGCGAAGAATCCCGGTCGCGCTGTGGAATCAACAATGGCCCGCGCAATCCGCGGACATTTCGCGCGGATTCCACTGACTCCAGATGCCGCAGCAGAAATGCCAATACTCGTGACAATGGTCACAGAGGGGTCGCAGCATGGTCTCGTCAACGGAAATCGTGCTTCCCATTGGACGCTGTCCGTCTGCGTGATCGATGGTGACTCACCAAGACATGATGGAGAGTGTTGAGTTCGCACTTGGTGGCGTCGCTAGTTCCTGGGCATTGTTCGATCCTCTACGGAGTAGTTCACCGGCTGCCTGGCTACATCATGATTCCCCTTCTCTCGTAACATTGAAATCAGTCGTTCTTTCTGTACACAGTTCTACCTCATGCCTTGACCAGCATCGTTCGCACCTCGACATGGGTGGCGACAAGGTTGATGAGAAGGCGCTCGAAGGCCGTGGCGCGACCGCGAACGCGCCCCTGCAACCCCAGGATCCAGCATGTGACTGCAAGCACAATGTCGATATCGAAAAGGCCTCAGGCTCTGATAGCGAGGATGCCGCGGACGTGCCAATGACGAAGGACGAGGAGAAGGAGTCTTCTGGAGGTCTGAAGGACTACTGGCGCGTCTTCTCTTACGCCGACAAACAAGATGTTGCTTTTTACCTCGTTTCCCTGGGCTGTGCCATCGCTTCTGGTGCTGCTTTGCCATTGATGACCCTCATTTTCGGTCAGTTCACGACGGACTTCAACAACTTCACGACTGGCGTCAATACGCCGCAGCAGTTCCGAGACAAGGTCGACAGCTTCGTCCTTTGGTTCATCTATCTCTTCGTGGCTCGACTGATCCTCGCATACATCACGACTGTTCTCATCAGCATAGCCGCCACTCGAACAACGCGAAATCTGCGTCAGGCCTTTCTCGAGAAGACACTTCGCTTGGAGATCTGGCACTTTGACAAAGCCGGAGGCGGCTCCGCTGCCACCCAGGTTACCACAAATGGCAACCGCATCAATCAAGGAATCGCAGAGAAACTTGCATCCCTCATTCAGGGATTCTCTCTATTCTTCTCCTCGTGGATTATCGCACTGGCGGTTCAATGGAAGCTGGCTTTGATCTGCATGAGCATTATACCTGCCCTGTTGATCATCATCGGAACTTGCATTTCTATTGATGCACGACAAGAAGGAGAGATTACTAAAATCTACTCACAAGGTGCCGTCTTAGCACAAGATGCCATCTCCTCCATTCGAACCATCTACGCATTTGGCGCACAGGAGGAGATTGTGAAGAAGTGGGACGAATATCTGCAACGTGCACACGATATTGGTTTCTGGAAAAGCCCCAACTACGGCGTGCTGTTCTCCACCGAGAATTTCCTCGTATTCAGCGCTACAGCACTCGCTTTCTGGCAAGGCTATAGAATGTTTAGCTGGCGCGAAATTGAAGATGTCGGCACTGTTTTCACGGTTGTGCTGAGTGTGGCTATTGGTACGACCTCGCTTTCCATGATTGCGCCTCAACAGCAAGCCATCGCGAATGCTGCCAGTGCTGCTCATGAGCTTTTCGAGACCATCGACAAAAAATCACTTCTCGACCCGCTTGCCACGACTGGTAAGCAGCCAGTAGACTGCAAGGGTGAGATTGAGGTGAAAGGCTTGACCTTCACCTACCCAGCTCGGCCAACTGCTCAAGTCCTGCATGGTCTCAACCTCTCGATTCCTGCAGGCAAGACCACAGCACTTGTCGGTCCATCTGGTTGTGGCAAGTCCACCCTTATTGGCCTTTTGGAGCGATGGTATGAAAAGACCGGTGGCTCTATCTCGCTCGACGGCATCGAACTCTCTGAGTATAACACAAAGTGGTTGCGAAGTAATATCCGCCTGGTGCAGCAAGAGCCGGTCCTCTTCCGCGGAACTGTCTACGAGAACGTCGTCAAGGGTCTGGTCGGAGAACAATTGAGCCTGCCGGACGATAAGAAGCGAGCACTAGTTGAAGATGCATGTCGACAGGCGAATGCTCACGACTTCATTACAGAGCTCCCCGAAGGCTACGACACACAGGTTGGCGAGAGAGCGTCTATGCTGAGCGGTGGTCAGAGACAGCGTGTCGCTATCGCACGAAGTATCATTTCCGACCCCAAGATTCTTCTCTTGGACGAAGCCACTAGTGCCCTCGACCCTACAGCAGAACGAGTCGTGCAAGCTGCATTGAACAAAGTTTCTGTGAACAAGACAACTTTGATCATTGCCCACAAACTCGCAACGGTCAAGCAGGCAGATAACATTGCCGTCATGCAATACGGTCGACTAGTGGAGCAAGGAACACACAAAGAGTTGATCGAGGCAGGTGGCCAGTACGCCGCAATGGTTCGTGCCCAAGACTTGGGTGCCAAAGAAGAGGGCGAAGCCGAAATCATGGACGAAGACGAGGAGAACCGAGCCGAGCGACAAATGTCGTTGCAACGAACCAAGACTGCAGGTGCTTCCACCAGCGCGGAACGAAAACTCAAGACACTCACATCAGGCACCCTGAATTACTCTCTGATCAAGTGCATCTGGATCATGTTCTCCGAGAACCCACAACTATACTGGTGCTACGCCATCTCACTCTTCGGGGCAGTCATCGGTGGAGGCGTGTATCCAGCGCAAGCTATTCTCTTCTCGAAGCTGATCAATGTTTTCACTCTCACGGGCTCCGAAGGACAATCGGAAGCTAACTTCTACTCTCTGATGTTCTTTGTTCTGGCCTTGGCGTGTGTTGTGGCATACTTCGGCATTGGCTGGTGCTGCAATGTTATTGGACAGGAAGTCACCCATCGCTACCGCAAGGAGATGCTCGAGAGGTACATCAGTTTCGACCAGGACTTTTTCGACAGGCCTGAGAACTCCAGTGGTGCTTTGACCAGCAAGCTCTCCTCGGTTCCGACATCACTAATGGAACTTATCAGTGCCAATGTCATGCTCATGGTATGTTTGTGCAATAAATTGATCACATTTCGTGCGTAGGCTAACGATATCATAACAGTGCATCGTGCTTGTTAACGTTCTTGCCTCGAGTATTCTCGGAATCGCATACGGCTGGAAGCTCGGTCTCGTCGTTGTCTTCGGTGGACTGCCTATTCTCATCGGCTCGGGCTGGATCAGAATTCGCATGGACCAGAAGCTGGAAGCTCAAGCAAACGACCGCTTTGCAGACAGCGCAGGTCTCGCAACCGAAGCGGTGACTTCCATCCGGACCATTTCGTCTCTGACTTTGGAACAGAATGTCTTGGCTGAGTACACTGATGCTATGTCGGACATTGTCATGAAAGCCACGAAGGGTTTCATCGTGACGATGATTCCGTACGCGCTCTCCCAATCGCTCGAATTTCTCATTCTGGCTCTCGGTTTCTGGTATGGTTCCCGCCTGGTCGCCAGCTACGAATACACCACCGAGCAATTCTTCGTGGTATTCATCGCTGTGGTGTTCGGTGGACAGGCAGCGGGCCAATTCTTCGGATACAGTACGTCGATCACGAAGGCCCGGGGTGCTGCGAACTACATCCTCTGGCTACGCACCATCACGCCTTCTATTGGTGAGACGCCGGAAAACAAAGATGTTGGTCCTTCTGGCGAGGGGGCCATCGCAATGGAGGATGTTGACTTCAGATATATCCAACGACATGCCTCACGAGTACTTCGCGGGATAAGTCTCACGATCCACCCAGGGCAGTACGTCGCTTTTGTCGGCCCATCTGGTTGCGGCAAGTCGACTTTGATCGCTCTGATCGAGCGGTTCTACGATCCATACACCGGACGGATCACATTGAATGGAGATGACATTTCGAAGATGTCGCCGAAAGCCTACAGGAAGTATATGTCCTTGGTGCAACAAGAGCCTCCACTCTACCAAGGCTCTGTTCGGGAAAACATCTCCCTCGGACTGGACTACGAACCTTCAGATGAGGAAGTCAACGAAGCTCTACGACAATCGAACGGGCTAGAATTTGTGTCGAGTCTTCCAGAAGGACTCAACACCCCTTGCGGCAGCAAAGGCCTTCAATTCTCTGGCGGCCAGCGTCAGCGTATTGCTGTGGCTCGCGCTTTGATCCGCAAGCCACGCCTACTTCTCCTCGACGAAGCTACATCTGCCCTTGATACACAGAGTGAGCGGGTCGTCCAGAAAGCTCTCGACGAAGCGGCATCGAGTCGCACAACAATAGCCGTGGCTCATAGACTGAGCACAATCCGGCACGCAAACGTTATCTTCGTGGTGGCGAATGGTAGGATAGCTGAGATGGGTACGCACGAGGAACTACAGGCCTTGAAAGGACGATACTATGCCATGTGTCTGGCACAGTCGCTAGATCAGGCATAAAAGTTGCTGATTTTGGATTTACGGCGGTTTCTACATACTATAGCGGAGAGAAAAGACTCGGCTCAATTTATGATGATAATGTACGATGAAAGGTGTACGAAATAGATTGTCTCTTCTTCCTAATGCAGATTCTCACAAGGTGAGGTCAAGGTTGAACAATTTTTGCATGTGCTTTGCGGCAATATTCACCCGCACTGGTGAATAGCCACTTTCTCCACTTATTAAGCTCCAGTGCGACTCTGCGTTTCGCAGGTAAGACTTTCGCAGACATTCGATATTCTGTTCTCGAATGTTACCAACCTACATCCAGCGCACACTCTTTACAACGTTCGACACTGGTTAATTTCCACAGCACACGAGTCTCGACACTTCCTTCACAACAAGGGCGCCATGACTGACTATCCGGGCAACTTGCTCAAGGTCGGCTTGAAGGAGTAAGTCACCCATCGTCCACGGACTTGAGTCTCTGCTAATTGCCACAGCATGCTCGCTTCTGGTCTGTACTCCGACCTAACGATCGAGTGCCGGGGCACTACCTTCGCCGTTCACAAGCTTGTGCTCCATACGCAGTCCAAGTACTTCAAGAAGCTGCTGTCAGGAGGTTTCAAGGTCAGTGTCTCATGTCGACTCGACCGATATGACTTACTAACATCATCACAGGAGGGCGTCGCTGCCTCCAACATGTCCCACATCCCACTCGACGAAGATCCGAATACCTTCACCGTCGTCATCAAGCACCTGTACCAATTCGTGTACGATGACAGTGGGCGTGGCCACACCGCACCAGCTCCATTTGCGGTCCTCGTCTACGCCGCCGCAGACATGTACGACATCGAGCCGCTCCGCACTCAGGCAGCCAAGCGCCTGAAAGACACTATCGACCCAAATGAAATCGACACTCTTATCGAGACCATTCACGCCGTCGATGAGAACACTGCCGACCAGGTCCTGTGGGACATTGTCATACCAGTCATCAAGAGCAATATGGGCCGTTTGCTGCAGCATGAGCAGTTCCGCGAGATGTTGCACGACATGAAAGCGCTCAACTTCCGCTTGTTGGCTATGCTCGATCCTGAAGCGGGTGGCATCGGTTTTGGGAATGGCCAGCAGGATACGGACGACGCCACCAGTGATATGGACGACGCGGATGAGGAAGACGAGTGGTACCCACACAACGTCGTACGCATGTCAGGACACGGGCCAGGTCGACGCCTCGGTTGAGCGTGGGCCTTGCCATCATCACATTGTCGTCGTTCAGCGGGCTCCAGAGTAGTCGAGGCACTGCGGAAGACAGCAAGAAAGCCAGGATGAGAGAGAGTCGAGAGATGTTGACTCGAACTAGTGCAAGAGCACTCATAAGTACCAGGACTGAGATATGCTCAGCTCGCCACAGGAGAATTTCTTGCATTAATTGAAGTTGAATTTTATGAGCATGTTCTATAGCTTTGGGATGAACATAGGAGTGTTCTTCTTCCATTCCTGGTAGTCTTTCCTGTCGCCGTAACGCTTGTCGTACTTCTCCTCTGACAATGGAATGCCAGAGACCTACAAATGTCAGTAAAATCGCGAGAGTATTGTGGCGTGAACTGACCTTGAATAGCAGGAAAGTGACGAATGCCGGGCTGACGTATGCCATTGCCAGAGCACCAATTCTGCTGACAGCACCGCCGCTGAATCCCATGCCTGCTTGTCCAACGCTGCTGAGCATGACGCCTGCCGCAGTCGTGGCAATGCCCGTCCAGAGTGTGCTCTCGCTAATTGATCGTCAGTTGTCAGTCCGGAAGCTTGAGGCTGATTCAATGCTCACCCAAAGTAGTTGGGATGTCTGCTCTTGCTCCAAAGACCCCTTGTCAAGAAATCTTCTGAATGCTTCTTCTCTTTCTTCTCCTTCATCCATTGGGACTTTTGCCTATCCGCCGTAGCCTCGAAGCCAATGCCTCCCAGGTACATCAGCACACCAAGCACATCCGTAATCGTCAAGAATGGTAGAGCAGCAAGCGTCGTGGCCGGAATGCTGTTGATTGCCAGTACAGGCATCAAACAGAGCGAAACCCAAGCCGCCTGCGCGAAGAATGCCACGCCGAATTTAGCAGGGCTGGTACGAATATTGTCGAATCTGCTATCCTTGCCATCTTCAGCCGTGATGCGCGAAAACAGGAAGCTGCCCAATCTCGCTGCCCAGACTGTCACAAAGGCACTGAGAACCACTTGTCGCCAATTCCACATGTTTACGCCGCCTTTGCTCGTCAGGCTTGCTAGAAGACTCGGCCATGCTGGGCCATTTCCTGGTCCTGCTGCGAGGCGTGCTCGGATCGTGGGGAGGTAGAGGGATAAGGCGGCGCAGGAGATGTATGTCAGCGAACCTGACAAGTCGTAGAAGCGTTCGGTCTGGAGGAGTATCGACGGAACTGCTGTTGCGGCTTGGAGGCCAAAAGCGAGACCTATGCTGGGTACGAGCGTGCGAAGGAAGGCTGATTTGTAGTTGGTGGCGTGAAGCAAGCCATTGATTAGTGAAGCCATTTTGCACGCTGGGACAGAATTGTGACCGCAGAGACGGGACAGCTGGCCGTGGAGATATATACCTAGCTGTCACCGAGCGGCCAGTACTGTTGGACCTGGAACAAGTCTAACGTAGTGTGCATGTGAAGAGGAACAATGCAGGAGGGAAAGTGATGAGGTCACCGTACAAAGCTTGGGATCCTTCCGGACACTTCCAATGCCCGACTGCGATGGGACATTTGATCCTGCTTTGACAACACAACACGCATCGCGATCATGCTAAAGGGATTCGGGGCGAAGATCGAGATGCAATTCTACAGTATGTCCCGACACGACCGGGTTGGTATTACGCCGGCTCCAGGCCATACGTACGGCTAGACTTGTCCGCATTCACGCTTACCGCATTCACACCACTGGTTTGCGAATCTCTGGTAGAGATGCGAGGACTACCAGCATGAACAATATGGCCAACTGGATTTCGCACTGAGCTATCGCAATCTATGGCACTCATGCCTTACCGGCCATCTTATATATGGCTTTCTCCGCCAATCCCGATATCTCCTTACATCCAGGATCACCAGGCGGGAGTACCTGAGTTCCGAAGCAAAACGCCAGCTCACTTTCCCTATCAATGTACCAGACGGGGTTGAATAGACCACTCCAAGCCAATGTTCCTTTCTTTCTCCTACCGACATCATCCTCCAGGAACACAATTCCTCCCAGCGCATAATCGGTTGGGATTTCAGGATTCCACTCTCCAGGAAGCATGGTATGGGCCTGCTTAATGAAGAAATTGAGCGCCGCTTTCGAATCATTTCCTAGCTGGGGTCTGAACAGCTCGTCGACACTTTCGGGCTTCAGCAATTTTCCGTCATTCTTCAACAAGGAATGCAGGACTTTCAGGTAGTCTTCCATTGAGGCGTAGGCTCCGTGGCCACCGAAGCACTCTGTCGAATGAGTGTTGATTGTATCCTCATCAGATGGTGCCAGCTTTCCATCGGAACCTCGGACTGCAAGTTGAGGAACCTTTGACTTCTTTCGTTCCTCATCCGGCCAGAAGGTGATATTTGAGATGCCAAGAGGATCCCAGAAATGCTTCTTTTCAAACTCATCTAATGTCAGGCCAGTCAAACGATGAATCAGGAGCCCGGTCCAGTCCAACCCTGGCGAGTATGACCAGCTTGTGCCAGGTTCAAAGGCGAGTGGCGTATCATAGCGCTCAGGAATTGTAGCTTGCAACGCATACGCGCCTGGTGCTTTTCCGCGCGATGTTTCATATTTCATGATGTTTGGATGGAAACCGTATGTGTGTCCAGAGGAATGTAACAGGAGCTGACGAACAGTTATCGGGTTCTCGCGATCTTTGTAAATCGGCTTGTGGTTGTCGTCGAATCCGGTGAGAATCTGCTTGGAACCGAGTTCTGGCAAGTGAGGAGTAACATCATCGTCCAGGCCGATGAAGCCTAGTTCGACTACCCTGAGCGCTGAGATAGCCGTGAGGACCTTGGAAGCGGATGCAAGCATGAGGAGTGCATCTTCTTGGATTGGCTCTTCGTCTTTTCCGAAATGCTGGAATCCTGTGGCATGGTTGTATGTGAAACTGCCTACGATTTGTCAGAGAGCTGTCAACTGAGCGAAACCAAAAGACCTACCATCCTTCTTCGTGGCATGCACGATAGCATGAGGCACTTTCCCATCCTTGACGCCTTGAGCAAGTGCTTGCTCAAGTTCTGCCGACATGTTGGAAGACTGTGGGTAGGCTCCTCTGCAGAGGGTGTTCAGTCAGGTTCAAAAGGTGGTG
>PNEN01000429.1:1508-21249 GCA_002933655.1 Cercospora berteroae | reverse complement strand
ATTAATCCGGTTTATACGAGGTAGCTACTAGGTAGCTACTAAACCGATAGTCTTCTAATTCGTCGCTATCTATTACCGCAATATCGTCCGCAGATTAGCAATATTAAGTCGCTGCCAAGCCTTTAATAGCTCTAAATAACAGATCGTCTCGCGATTAAGCTACGAACGTAACTACTTAGTTATCCGTCTTGCCTTGCTAAAGGTGCGCTCTAATTCAGCACTTATTGCAAACACTTCCGCAGTATTACCGAGTTAAATATTGAATATTCAATTCAATTCAACCCTCCTGCATTCAAAGTCAATTCAACTCTGAATTTTGAATTGAATTGAATCCCTCATTCAGGATTCAAACTCTGTGGTCACGGCGCATACGCCTCTGGGACCAGGCTCCGACACCCGATGCCCTGCACTGCTTGATGTTCCTGACCAGTGGATCCTAGGCTCGCATATCCGTGGAGAGCTTGTGACTCGATGATCCAAAGATCGACCGAACATCTCCATGGACCGTGGGGTCAAGGTATCTGCCATCACACGCGAAAGCGCCATTGTATTAGCTCCGCCTTCTTCTATGATGAGCATCCTAGTGCCACCTCGAGAGCTGAACAGAGTCACACGCTTGTGTTCGTAGTATTACGTACTCGTAGGAGGCATTATTGATCTCTATGCTCATCGTCGCCAAGTCTGTCCAAGATGATTTTTGATTCGTTTACCTCACATACCACCACCTATTGGCTCTTCAGCGCCGCTCTAGGGCTTTGCCTACTTTTGTGCCACGCAGCTGGAGGAGCTTGGACAAGCATCAAACGAAGCCGAGAATTGTCCAAACATCCCATTGTCAACCCAGTATGGGATGCTGGCGCCAAAGAGAGATATCACAAGTCTTTCGCCTCTCTTGTTGCCGAAGGCTGTCAGAAGGTCAGCCCCCAAGAGTTCGGGCTTGAAGTTCGCATGAATTATTGACATTGATATGGTGGTGGTTTCAAGTTCGGCGATCGTCCATTCCGCCTCAATGGCTCTACTGGTCAAGTCCTCGTGCTTCCGCCACGATACATTGAGGAATACAAGTCGAAATGGGAATTGGACTTGGCCGCAACTACGCTAGTGGCAAGTCGTGCACTTTGTCAAATGGGTGCACCAAGATGCGACAGCTGACCTTGGGCAGGACTTCTTCCCCAGCTATCCAGGCTTTGAAATGTTCAGATCGTCCATGGCTCCTCATGACAAGGTCTTGATCGAATCAGTCAAGACCCACCTGAATCCGAACCTCGGTACGTTTGTGCGCGATGTTTGGCACCGACAGGATGGGACCACTCATGATAGTACAAGGCACTGCTATCAAACAGTTGGTGCGAGAAACGCCTCAAGCGGTGGAAAGTGCCTTTGAGCGACCAACCGGTTCGTCTTTCCTTCTCGTGCTGCAGCATCGACACCCTTTGACTCGGCTTCTGTGCAGAATGGACCGAAGCCGCCTTCAGCCCCAAGATACTACGGTGTGTTGCTCAAATGTCCGGTGTCGTTTTCCTTGGCAAAGCCAAGATCGACTACAGCGCCTGGTACAAGCTGACCAGTGAGTTTGTCATCAATGCTTCCCGAGCGGTAGTGGTGTTGCGTGAGCAGCATCCTCTCTTGCGTCCACTCATCCATTGGTTTCTCCCCGAGTGCCGCATCATTCGTCAGCAGTCTCGGGAAGCTCGAAAGTTGATCGAACCTGCCATACTTGAGCGACTGAACGAGCTGAGCCGACAAGACGGCGGCGAAAAAGTAAACGAGGCCATGGTATCCATCGACTGGTTCACTGCCTGCGTGCAATCCAACCACTTGCGCAACTTCGATTTCGTGAGTGCAGAGTTTACGCTTGCAATCGCAAGTATTCGCACAGTGAGCTCGCATGTCTTCGCCGGGATCATTCGCCTCGCGATGCATCCAGAATGCATGGCGCGAATACGCGAGGAAATTATTGCCGTGTAAGCGGATCCGGGTTTTGTTTTATACTTTTGCAACCATGCTGATCGACCATCATCCAGCCTCAAATGCACCGCGAAACTGGACAAGGCTTGTCTGTTCCGCATGCGGCTTCTGGATTCATTCCTCAAGGAGAGCGCGAGGTTAAACTGCTTCCCGACCACACTCCGGCGCATGGTATTGGAGGACGTGCGCTTCAGCGACGGCACCTTGCTTCCCAAGGGCACATATTGCATGGTCGCTCCCCCTCCCATGAAAGACTCGGCCTGCTATGGACCCGATGCGGCCGAGTTTGATGGCTTTCGATATGTCAAGTTGCGCGAGAATGCCGTGGCGAAGGGTTCATCCGGCGAGCAATACCAGTATTGCAGTGTGAGCAATCACGATACGATTTTCGGTCTTGGAGTCCACGTGTGTCCCGCCCGCTTCTTTGCTACTTTCCAGGTCAAGATTTTGGTGGCATACATGCTGCTTCACTATGATATGAAGCTTCCACGTGGCGATATGGGAAAGCCGCTCATGAGGACGGACGGTTATGAACGCAGCATCGACCATTACAGAAACTTGCAGTTCATGGTCAGACAGCCGGAGATCGACTGGCAGTCGCTGATGGAGAAATGAATTTGGAGCACGCGATTGAGAGTGGGGCAATCGTTGCGCGTAGGAGGCAGTGTGGCGAATGCGGGGAGCAGTCCGATCTCATCTTCATAGTCATCGCGTACTTAATCGTCCCGCCAAATGAACTCCAGCATTGCAAGCTGCGAGCCGGGAGGCTTCACGATCTGCTCCAGCTTGAACTTGGGGTCCACTTGACTGAACAGGAGGTTGAAATCGCTCAAACCCCTCTCGGCCGCGTTGAATGCAATGGCCGCATTGATGTCGGCAACCCTGGCGCAATGTCAGTCAACACACCACAGTGATGGTCAGTCTGCTCACCTTGCTTTCCGTTCGCGCCAGAGCGGCCCCGAGCCCGGCTCCGGCATCAGGGATTCCTGCACAATCACTCGGGTGCCATTCTTGAGCGCCGGGAGCAGGGACTTGAGGATGCGAAGACAGTAGGCATCGGACCAGTTATGCAAGATCAGTCGCAAGAAGTACACATCCGCTCCCGTGACTGGCTGAGGATCGAAGAAGTTGTGGGGCATGAGGCGTGCCCTCTCCCTCAAATCTTCTGGCACCGAGACCGACGCCACGACGTTCGGCATGTCTTGCACAATCACATGGACGTTCGCGAAGCGCCGTGCGACCTGGAAGGCCACATTTCCCTGCGAGCCTCCCACGTCCACCAACAAGATGGGGCCCATGGCCGCCCACGGATAATGATCCAGGACGTGTGCAATGTCAAACTGCGGACGTCGCGCAAAGGACGCCATGCCGCGAGCCAGTCGTGCGGACATGGCCTCGTCCTTGGAGTAGACCTCATACAGTGACTCGGCGGTGTTCTTGGACAACGAAAAGGCCGTCTCGGCGGGCTCCTGGGAGCCGGGCCATTTGGTCAGGGCGTCGGTGAAGCGGGTTGCCGCGGGCCACATTTCTTGCGTGATGGCCAGCAGCCAGTCGTTCGTGGCCGCGTCGGTCAGCAGTCTCGACGCCGCCGTGTGGCCGACGTAGCCCGGACGCGGCTCGCAGAAGACGCGCATGGTCATCGCATGGCGCAACAGGCGCGTCGCCATGCCCTCGGTCAGCGGGGTGTCGCGCGCAACCTGCGCAAAGGATATCGTAGCGCCGGGCGGCACTTTGGCAGCCAGCTCATACTCGGCGATGGCTCGCAAGCACACGGCATTGTTGTGCTACATGTCCGACATATCAGCCCCTCGTTCTCTCGTATACATCTGTGTATGTGTGCACATGTCCATATATCATATCCACCTACCCCGCAGTATCGATAGATGAGGTGGTGAGGGTCGGCGAGCACGTCCTGCAGTTCCGACGCCGCGTCGATAATGGCGTCATACGCGTCCGCAAGAGCGCCCGTGGGTGATGGGAGAAGCGCGGCGTCTTCGGCGAACGCGGGCTCGGCGAGGGCCGCGGCGGAGTGGAGGGCGTGGGCGCGGCGTGCAGCGTCGCGAATCGTGTCGGCGAGAAGGAGCAGGCGGCTCGGCGGGGGAGACGCGTCCATGCCGTCTGCGGGTGAGATTCTGCTGTTTTTGGTGGGTGTTGTGTTGCTCTGCCTTGCGTTGCTCTGCTTCGCTTCGCTTCGCTTCTCTGCTGCTGAGATGAACGCTCCTCGTCCCCTGAGCCCCTCTCCTCCTGCCCTGCGCGATTCTGAGACCGAGGGCACGGCAAGGATGGCAGCACAGCTTCGTCACACCAACACAAGTAGGCGCAGGGAGCAAGCAGGACCCCGGGATCGATGGCAGGGCATTGCTGAGCATGTGCCCGGAAAGGCAGCGCCCCTTGCGTTGGCCCTTCTCCTCTGCACGCACCGGCTCGAGCCATCGACATAGCTGCGCACGGCTCGAGCCATCGACATTTCACATCACGAGAGCCATCCATCGAGAACACGAGAGATGGTGACTGCAATGTTGATTGATTAAGGGACGAACTACGGAGGTGCGAGAAACTACATGGAAGTACTCGAGTGAATGCCAAGAACGGACGACTGCCTGAGGCACACCCCATGCATCAAGTCGAGAAAGCATGCAGCTCATCACGCCCACTCCTACTACACTGTACCGCAAGGCAACGACAATCGCCCCGACGAGCCCCGCTCCCGGCGTGGACGGCGGCCACGCGGAGCACCGTGTGCTGCCTCTGGACCTGAGTCGCCGCCCCCTATGTCTCCATCGCTGGTCCGAGCACGTGACCAGTCTGGAGGTTGCGTGGATGCTTCATCTCCATCTGTATTCGTGCCAAGGCGTGGTGGGCTTCGACTGCATCACGCGCAGTAGTATTCCTGCTGCTCCCGACGTCGGTGTACACCTTTCGGGCAGTGTGTACTCCACTCAGACTCTCGACCAGCTTGCTCAGGGGATCGACTGTACTGCGCGCAACAAGAGTGGCTACGATGCGGACGACTTCTCGTCTCCTCTTTCCGCAGAAATATCCTACGTCCCCGCTTCCTCCTCTGAAACACCGCACGCCAGTCAAGCCGATGTCTGTCTCCAAGTATGCCGTGACCAGTCTACGCTGCAGGTCAAAGCAGTCCGGCTGCTCTGTCGCCGGTCGTGCATGGGTGGAGGTGAAGCGCAGCGTTTTGCGCGAAATCTGGCCCACATGCTCTCCGCCTGCAGTGCCGGCCCGTCAACAATCACCGTACGGCAACTCGCGACGACAATGCTCTCCGCCAGTGATCTGCCCACCGTCATGGGGTGGAATACTGCACGTCCCCTTCACGCCCAGCATGTCGCCATGCACGACCGATTCTCCAGCATCGCGTGCAGGCAGCCACATCTCACTGCTGTGCGTGCACCGGATGGTTGTATGACGTATGCGGATCTCGACAAGACCTCCTCTGCTGTTGCTATTGATTTGCTGCAAAGGGCAGGTGGGCCGAATATGTCGAGCCGGTGGATGGGCCTCTTGTTCCACAAGTCTCGCTGGACCATCGTCGCTGTGCTTGCGGTCCTCAAGTGTGGTGCATCGTGTGTCTTGCTCGACCCATCGTGGCCAGACAAGCGCCTTCGGGAAGTCGTCCGAGTGACAAGCTCGTCCTGTATCATGACCAACACAGACGAGCTGGTGCAGAGACTTGCAAATCTTGCTCTCGGCCATACGATCCAGGTCATCGACATCGCTCAGGTGGCTTCGGCCATGAAGGACGCTCCCATTCCGCCAACGCTCCATCGACCCCCCGTGACATCCGTCGACGATGCGTTCATGATCTTCACATCCGGCAGCACAGGCGAGCCCAAGGGAGTGGTATTGAGTCACCTCAATGTCTGTACGTCAGTCCTGACCTTGATCAAGGCACTGAACACGAACACGTCCGGTCTGGCGGATCACACGTCGCGCGTCCTCCAATTCGCGTCGTATGCCTTTGATGCGTGCCTCTCGGACATGTTGGTAGGCCTTCTCAGCGGAGGCACAGTGTGCGTGCCCTCGGAGGACACGCGAAACAACGATTTGCAAGCCTACATGGTGGCAAACCAGATCAGTCTTGCATTCCTGACGCCAACCGTAGCCCGGACACTCAATCCAGCAGTGCTGCGCCAGACTCTGCGCGGCCTGATTCTGATCGGAGAGCCAGTCAGCTCTGTCGATCAGAATCAGTGGCTCGATAGTGGCATTTGCATATTCAATGGCTACGGGCCGACTGAATGTTCTTTCGGCGCAAGCTTGGGACGGCTGTCGCACGATAAGTCGTCCGCGAATATAGGTCACCCACTCAATTACCGCTTCTGGGTCGTCAACCCTGGACTGGCAGAAGAGAACGATGATGCCTGGACCTCTCGGTACCTGGTTCCTGTGGGCGCTCCAGGTGAGCTGTGTATCGAGGGTCCTGCCCTTGCGCGGGCCTACTTTCATGATGCCCTCATGACCAAGTCGAAGTTCAGAGCCGGTCCTGACTGGCTGCCGTACATCGCGGGAGAAGTCACAGCGCAGAGACGAGTCTACCGGACAGGCGATCTAGTCAAGTATTGCGAAGATGGATCCCTTGAGTGCCTCGGACGGGTGAATGGGGACACACAGGTCAAGGTTGGAGGGCAGCGCCTCGAGCTCAGAGACATCGAGTTGCACATCTCGCGAGCAGCCGCAGCCGAGTCCCTACAATGTCGAGACATCGCTGCATGTCTGCCGCACGCGGGCATCGCGTGTGGGCGCTTGGTGGTGCTCTTGGTGCGCCCTGTAAAGTTCGCCTGCAAACATGCAGATGTCTTCATGTCACCATGTGACGAAGACGTGCGCCAACGTTGTGTTCGCTATCTGTCCGATCACGTCCCCCCCTGGATGGTGCCATCGATATGGCTCGAAGCCAGCCATATACCTACCACGTCGTCAGGAAAGAGAGACCACCGCAAGCTGTTGTCTGCGTTGGAGGCATTGCGCCCAGAGCACTATCTTCGCATTGGTGGCTCTCCCGATACCATCGCTCCGCCAAGCCCATTCATTCGTCATGGTGACAATCCACCTCATCTGAACGATCTCATCGAGGCTTGCTGTCAGATACTGGGTTTGCCTATCGAAATCATCGCCCCGGCGCGATCATTCATCTCCTTTGGAGGAGATTCCATCGCCGCGTTACAAGTAATGACTCGACTGAGAACATCTCGTGGACTACGTCTGACCACGAAGGTCCTGCTGACATGTCCTACCTTGCGTGAGGCTTCCCTCGGGATCGAGCCCATAGTCGCTCTAATCGCCCCAGGATGCACTGGTGGCGACTCGGAGTCGTGGGAGCAACAGGCTCTGCTCGCCTCACCTGTATCGCACACTATCACTGAGGCCATTTTCCCATGCACGCCGATACAAGAGTCGCTTCTTCTTGCGCAGGCAAGATTCCGCCAAGACGTCTACATGACTTCAACCGTCTGGAAGGTGACAGCAGTGCCCTCATCAGGCAGTGGAGAGCTTGTAGATCTCAAATTGTTCCAGCAGGCCTGGAGCGCTCTTGTGTCTCTTCATGCGGCTCTTCGCACAGTTCCTGCTGAGCTCCCCGGTACTGTTACTGTGTTTGCCAATGTTGTGCTTAAAGAGAGTTCGTCAGAATTATCCGCTGAGCAGATCATCAACGTCAGCGACATTGCCATCATGGGCAGCACGCCACGATGCTTTCCCAGCACCAGTCTTGACGGTCTTGGCCACCGGCCTCCATACCAGGTCCGACTCTTTGTCGACAGAGAAGGCCAACTCTGGGTGCGACTCGACGCAAGCCATGTGATATTGGACGGTCTGTCCATCATCAGTCTACTGAAACAATGGTCTGCCGCCTATCAGTGTCTGCGAACTGGAGCGAAATTCCTGCCAACCCCATCTGCGTCGCGAATGCCATTGTACGCGGCATTGTTGACAGAGCCCCTCAGAGAGCAGAGCGCGCAGCAATATTGGAAGCAATACCTCCATGGTGTTGAACCTTGCATAATGCCCAGCCTCATGGATGAGACTATCAGCGATGGATCCCCTGGGCACTCATACATCCAAAATGTGCCTGTCAAGCCTCCTCAGATGATGGAACTCCAGAATTCTCTCAGTCGGCATGGTATTACTCAAGCGACGTTCTTCATGGCCATCTGGGCGCTTGTGCTGCGCATGTATACTCATGGCGGTGACATTGTCTTTGGATACGTCTCTTCGGGTAGAGACCTAGCGGGAGCGGAAATTGGCAGCGATGACATCGGGTGCTTCATAGCACCACTCGTTGCACGCTTCCGCTACGACGAGCTTGAGCAGCTTGACTCTGACAAACTCCTGCGCCTGCTCAAGAAGGTGCAGTGCACAATGTCCGCAAGCTCCTCTCATCAAGGTATGTCTCTGGCACAGATTGAAGCAGCAATTCCAATGGCAGGAGGTAGTCGTGCATGCAACACCTTCGTTTCCGTGATGCCGTCTTTGGAAGTGAAATCCTCACTTCGTTTCGAGACTCTCCAAATGATCAGCCGAACGGAGGTAAGTAACAGTCCCCATTGACTTTGACTGCTTTCAACTGATGCGCATCAGTTCGACATCTCGCTCGTAGTTACTTCCGGGCCCGACGTCTCTGTGGCTCTCCAGTGTAGCGCCTCATATATCCAGCCACAGCATGCACAGAATCTTGCCCATTCTGTGACCTACGTGATCGACCAGACATCAAGTGTCCTTCAGGGAAACCTACAAGGCGGCAATATCCAAATCAGTCCCGAAGACACAGCTACTATAAGAGGTTGGAACTCCTGTCGCATACAACCGGCGGACACTACCATAGCGCACTCGATAGAATCATCGATGAAAACCTTCGCAAAACGCGAAGCAGTATGCGCTTCGGATGGCTGTCTGACATATGAAGAGCTCGATAATGCTTCGTGTGCTCTTGGTCGATATCTTCTCGCTCATTATGGGAAAGAGGGCGAAACAGAGCAGGGGACTCGCGTCATATTGTGCTTCGTGCCTTCGACGCTTTCGATCATTGCGCAGCTGGCAGTCTGGAGATCTGGAGGCTGCGTTGTCATGATTGACAACAAATGGCACCAGTCTCGCATTGATCGTGTCCTTGAGGACAACAGTCCCGGCGTGCTGCTCTATTCCCCAGAAACAGAGTCCATACTCGATCGTTTGGCTTCCACGCCAGGGGTGGTCAAAGAAGGGATCTCATTGCAAATGCTCCACAATCTCGCTGCTGGCGACGTGCCTGGCATGCCTCAGCGGACTATCGCGCACCTTACTCCCGAGCATCTCGCCTATATCATCTACACCTCTGGCTCTTCGGGGCGTCTGAAGGGCGCCATGATGCCTCATCGAGCAGTAGTCACTCATGCAAAAGAGCATGCATCGAAAATGCGGATCAGCATGTCGACCAGGACTCTGCTGATTGCCACTCTTACCTTTGACATGGCAATCGAAAACATTTACATGACACTGCTCTCCGGGGGTTGTCTCTGCATCCCTTCAGAGGAGGACAAACACGACATTACACGACTCATCAGGTTTGCAGTCTCCAGTGGCGCGAACTGGATGGCTTGTACTCCCTCCTTTTTGTCACTACTTCCACCGCACGCACTTCACATGATGGATGTGGTCGTGCTAGGCGGCGAAGCCATTCCAAGTTCGATCATCGACTCGTGGACCCGACTTGGTGGCACCGAGTGCTCTCGTCCTGTCTTGATGAACGGCTTCGGCCCGAGCGAATGTGCATTGGGTTGCTGCGTCCTGAACGAACAGATTTCGACACGGGTTCGAGGCCAGTGCATCGGTCGCGGGTTTCGAGCCATCACATGGATTGTTGCGGACCACGATCATGACCAACTCACGCCTATTGGAGGAGTTGGTGAACTATTGCTAGAGAGCCCATGTCTTGCAGTAGGATACGTTGGCCAGTCGGAAGTCACATCCGAATGTTTCATTGACTGCCCCAAATGGTACAAACACCTATCGACGGGCCAGGAAGCAGCTAGATTTTACAAGACAGGCGATCTGGTTCGATATGGTACGGATGGCCAGATTTTTGTCGTAGGAAGAAAGGATGACCAAATCAAGATCAATGGAATCCGCACCGAGCCCAGCGAAGTGGAGTCCATACTGCAGGCGCATCTGACGCCCGATTTGGCCCGCGTATCGAACGTCGTCGTCTGCTTTCTGAAAGACATGCGTATACTTGCTGCTTTTGTGCACGTGGAGCAGAGGCTGGCCGAGAGTAGCCACGGATCGGGCATGGTGTTTAGCGCTGAAGAATCGCTCGTGGCAATTGTCTCATCCTCGCCCACCCATGACGCCATTGTAAGATGCATTCGCGATCGAGCGTCCCAAGTCCCCGGTCACATGATGCCACAGGTCTTCATCCCAATATCTGCTCTTCCCATCACCCCCTCAGGCAAACTACATCGGAGAGTTTTGCAGCAGACTGTATCGACATTCGACAAGGAGACCTTGTTAGGCATCGGAAAGCCACGAGCACCCCACAACCAGATCAAAACTTCGGCAATGAGTGCCCTGGCTGAAGCCTGGAGTCGCATTTTAGGTGTCAACATCGTTGATCCAGCTGACGACTTCTTCTTTCGCGGCGGCAATTCTCTGTCGGCCATTGCCCTCAGAGCTGAAGTTCGAAAGTCCATGGGCATGAACTTGAGCATCACCGCCATGTTCGAATTCCCTGTTCTCGAGGACATGGTCAAGCAGCTGGAACGCATAGACCCGCAGCTCGCCGGCCCCTTTGCTCCGTTCTCACTGTTATCGCAGGATGCGAGTAATTCGGGGCGCGACAATGAGATCATGGAGCAAGCGGCTCGATGTTGCGGAGGTACAGTGGACCCGCGTGACGTAGAAGATGTGTTCCCATGTACGGCAATGCAAGAAACCCTGATGGCCGCAACGGGGCGCGAAACGGACACAGAGACCAGTGATACGCAGCCATACTGTATGCATGCTCTCTACAAATTGTCGCAGGATGTAGAGATGGACCGAATGCGATCGGCCTGGGAAACCGTGCTGCGTAGCTGTGAGATTTTGCGCAGCCGCATTGTGATCCTCCCGGAACATGGATCAGTGGTTATCGTTACTCGCACAGCACCGCCTGTTCATGTGTGGCAAGTGACAAGGAGCTTGGATACGGACATCGATCACCATGTGAACTCTACTCGTTTCGGTTATGGGACTCCGTTGTTTGTGGTTAATCTCGTGCCGGGTCTGGAGCACAATTGGCTTGTTCTCAGCGCACATCATGCTGTCTACGATGCTTGGTCACTTAAACTCACGTGGATTGCTGTCATGAACACTTACATGCGTAGCAGTGCCATACAGAGCATGCCGCCTTTTCGAGCGTTGATCAAGCATCTTGAAGCTCAGCCTGCCCAGTCCTCTGCGGACTTTTGGACGGAAAGACTTTCCGGCTGTTCGGCTGGGCACGTTTTCCCCCAAGTGCCAAGTGGTCATCGGCCAGTAGCCCATGACAACCTCACATGGAGACTCTCGACGCCTGCTCCGGAGGCGATACGGGCAGCACGTGATAGCAATATAAGTCTCGATGCCATATGCCACGCTGCATGGGCTTTGGTACTGGCGCTGTACTCCAGTTCACCCGTGGTTTCGTTTGGAAGTACACGCACAGGACGAGATGCCAACGTTCCTGGCATTGAAGGAATGCTCTTTCCGACAATGACAACGGTTCCGATGCAATTTCGTCTTGACTCTCTGGACACGATCACAGCCAAATCGTTCTTGATCGCTGTGAAACATGACATTCTGGCTGTCGTTCCTCATCAACACTTTGGAATTTCCAGAATATCTCAGCTCAGCCCGCAGGCGAAGCTAGCTTGCGAGTTCAACTCGGTACTGACAGTCCAGGCCTGGGAGGAACAAGCCTCGATTGGCGACGACAGCAACTCTCAGCTGGTCTCGGTCAGGCAACCCTCGATCGACCCCGCCATTACAATCGTGGAGCCAGTCTTCCAATCAGGTTTCCATCCGCTGCCACTTGCTCTGCAGATATTCAGCAACCATGATGTGTCGCATCTCACCGTAGAGGCAGACTACGACTCCATGTGTGTTTCCCGGTGGCTGCTCGAGCATGTCCTGCAACAATTCGACCACATTGTCAGTGGTTTGTGGCGCTCGCTGACCTTTGAAACGCCCCAGCCTCTCTCAGGCCTCTTGAGGCCGCCAACCTCTCATCTCAACGAATTAATGGAATGGTCAGATTTCTCCACTATCGATGATGTGGAGCGGGCGGAGCCTCAACTACTCTTTGAGCCCTTTGAGCGGATGGCTGCAGCTCAGCCGCACGCTGCAGCTCTCGTGTCCTCGGATGGCCAATATACGTATGACGAGCTCAACAGAGCTGCGGACCAATTTGCGATTGAAGTTCACCAGCGGTCGCAAAAGCTTCAATGTTTGGAGCCCTCCATCGTGGGCTTCTGCTTCGAGCATGGCCCTGCGGCCGTGGTCGCAATGTTGGCCATCTCAAAGTCTGGATGTGCACTGATGCCGTTAAGCCCACTGGACGCCGATAGTCGTCTAAAGGGCCTGGTTCAGTTGTCCGAATGCGCTTTAATTGTCACATCTAAGCTACTAGCGAAACGGATGAGGAGCATGCTGGATGTGGAGGTGCTGGAAATTGATGAAAATACTCCGCGGAGCCGTGCACCAGGACTCCGTCGTCAGTCAGATCGTTGTACACAGCCAAGACTCGCCTATGTGCTATTTACTTCTGGCAGTGCAGGGCAAGGCGTATCTAAAGGCGTGATGGTGGAGCATGAAGCGGCGACCGCAGCCGTTGTCTGCCTTGCAGCACACTGGGGCTTGAATCGATACACTCGACGACTTCAGTACACCAATTACGCCTTTGACAACAGCATCGAGGATGTATTCGGCACACTCAGTGCTGGCGGGTGCATCATCGTACCCTCCGAGTCTGAGCGGTCCAATGATCTGATCGGCTTTTGCCGTCGGCATCAAGTAAACTCTCTCCACATTACGCCAACTGTGCTGAACCTCTTTTTCGCGAATCCCCTCGAGAGCGGTCTGACGCTGCAGTCGCTTGTCATTGGTGGAGAACCAATCAAAAGGACGGATCTCGAGGTAATGCGCGACTGGACTTCTACATGCGCGAATCTCAAAGCGTTTGTCGCCTACGGGTCTACTGAGACTTGTATAGACTGCGTTGCTCGCCAGATCGGTCCTTCTGAGTCCCTCGCCCCCGCAAACTGCATCGGATTTCCCATTCGGCCAACCTTATGGCGACCACTGGTGATAAGCCCCTTGACAGGCCAATTGGCACCAGTGGGCGCGCAAGCAGAACTCCACATTGAGGGTGCAGCACTTGCTAGAGGTTACCTCGGGCAGCCGGAGTCCAGCAGTAAGCATTTTACCGAGATGTTCAGGACTGGGACACTATTCAGTGATGTGCAGGATGCGCAATGCTCCAAACCATCGAGGGCATTTCGCACCAACGACTTTGTGCAATATCATAGCGACGCAAGCCTCTTGAGCCTAGGTAGAAAAGATGGACAAATCAAGATCCATGGCAAGCGCATCGATGTTCACTTGATTGAAAGCCTCGTGCTGGAGGCACTGCGCTCCGAGGGTCTGGGTTGCGAGGGGGTTCAGCACACCGTAGTAGAAGCGTTCGACGGGCATCTTCACGCAGTTTTTATCTGGCCTCCGAAGCTAAACGCAGAGCACGAGATGATACCGGTGGAGACTCAAAGCTACGGTTGCTGTCGACGACTGATGGGACCTCTTGTAGGTCGCTTGCAGCAAAGACTGGCAAACGTCGCTCCGGCCTTTATGATCCCCGAAGTATTTGTCGCGATGGAGACCCTGTACACCACAGCATCAGGGAAATGCGACAGGACCCGGGTGCGCTCAATCTTGAACTCTGTGCGGAGTCAATCTCTGAGCAGCGCGGCCGACAGCAGCGGCAATGCCGACCAGCACCAGGAGCTCACGGACACCATGGCATTGCTCCGGAGATGGTGGGCGACGGTGCTTCCGCGCATTGGTATTCCCGAGCAGCTGCGACATAACGCACACTTCTTCCAACTGGGCGCGCACTCTGTTGCCGCAGTACAGCTTGCTTCACTAGCTCGATCGGCTGGATATCGACTGCGGTATGAAGACATATTCGGCCATCCGGTACTTGCGGACATGGCCACAACTATGTTGCCACTGGACCCCGCCGCCAGTGCAGTCGCCCCGCAAGCTCGGTTTCGCTGTCTGCCTCAAGAAAAGTGCCGAATAATCTTATCAGACATCTGCGAGCATTATGGCATCCACGAGCAAGCAATAGACGATGTTTACCCATGCACGTCACTGCAGGAAGCAACAATGGTCGCTACAGCGAAGTTTCCAGGAACATTTATTATGGCGCAGAAGGTCCCTGTGCCCCACCACCACCCTTTTGCGCACGTCAAGGCTGCCTTCACAGATGCCTTCGACACTTTCGAGACCATGCGATCCTGTATCGTGCAGGTGCTCTCTTTCAATTCGTCCTTGATGATAGTAATGAAGAACGAACCGGAATGGGAAGAGACACAATCTGCTGGAGATTTCCTTGCCACAGCTCGCAGACTCCATGATTACGGACAGCCGCTCGTGCGACTAGCTCTTGCACATCGCACATCCGGTGATGAAGCAGCATCAGTTCACGGGGATATCGTATTGACTGCGCATCATGCTGCTTATGACGGTCCCATGCTCACTTCTTTCTGGAGGCACATTGACGCATTTCTCACATCTTCCGTTTCCGTTGTGCCTGCTCCACTGGTGCCGTTCCGGGCGTTTGCGCACTTTATCAACGACTCAGTGGACGCTGACGTGTGCCCCAAGTGGTGGTGTCAACAACTGGATGGATACGCGGAGGCATCCAACCATTTTCCTCCTGGCGCGCCCTTGCTCCCTTCGATATATGGTCCATTGGCGAGCCGGAACTGTTTCAGAACTGTGTCCTTGTGTCAGTGGCATCAGAGACATACTTCTGTGGCCATAGTGGCGAGAGCAGCGTGGTCATTGGTGCTCTCGCACTATCTCGCTAGCAACGACACTGTCTATGGTGTCGTAGTGGATTGCGCGAAACCCTTCATCGGCCAGGATAACGCAATCGACCTGTCAAAGATCGCCGGTCCAACTAACGCAACGATCCCATCACGGACACGCATTGATTTCGATGCCATGAGCGTTTCAATGCTACTAAGCCAAGTTCAGCAGCAGAGCATTGAGGAAAACAGATTTGCGCATCTAGGACTCAACAAGATTTCTACGCTGAGCGCTGCATGCAAAACAGCCTGCCAGGTTTCCAGTATTGTTGTGATCCACGATACAATAGACATCGATGGTACCATGAACGCCTCCGAAGAGCTGACCGGCTGCGATTTCATGGCGCGTCACAAACTCGGCCATTCTGTGATTGAACTAGAGGGCCAGAATGACTTCACACCGCATGCCCTCGTGGTTTCGTGTCATCCCGTGGAGGCTTCCAATGGCACCTTTCTGCGCATTCACGTGCTATTCGATCCGAATTTCGTCAATGCAGAGACATGCGAATGCGTGCTCGACGTCTTTGCTACCCTGCTTCGCAATATGACTGAGTGTCCGCCCGAAACAATCTTACGCACACTGTCACCTTTGTCTGAAGAAAGCAAAAATCTGGCTCACCTGATCAGCGACCGCAATGATGCAGATCCTGATGTAAACCACTCATTTGTGCACAAACTTTTCAGTGCAAGAGCTGTGCTTTGTCAAGAACAAGAAGCGATCTGTAGCTGGGACGGAACCGTAACTTATCGTAGTCTTGACTACTCTTCCTCGGAACTAGCTCTGGCATTGGTTCAGGCGATCTCCTCTACAACAGGCCAGTCTGGGATCGCTTTCATGATGGACCGATCCAGAGACGTTGTGATCGCAATGCTCGCAATCCTCAAGGCTGGATTCTTTTTCGTGCCTCTCGATCCACGGCACCCCAAAAAGAGGCTGCAGACCATCGTTGATGAAGCAGATGTGAAGTTAATCGTAACGCAGGAGAAGTATCGCAAGGAGGCTGAGGCATTGCTTTGCCCACTTGTTGTGATTGAGGACATGAGGATACAACAACAAGTGTCTGCTCACGCGCTGCTTCAAAATGGCAGTGCAATCAGCCAGCTCGCCGAAGTCTCTGCCCTCGGTGATGCAGCTGAAAAAACAGCTTACGTTCTATTCACCTCCGGGTCCACCGGGGCGCCCAAGGGGGTTGTGATGAGACATCAAGCGCTGAGCACAACGCTGTTGGCCCTTGGCAAATCACCGCCACTGCCAGCATCCTTCCGCTTCCTTCACTTTGGCAACTATGTCTTCGACGTTAGCATTTACGAAGTCTTCGTCACATTGCTTCATGGCGGCACGGTGTGCATACCTTCGGAACAAGAGCGGCTCGACGATTTGGAGGGCTTCATGCGTAGGACAAGGGTCACGGATGCTGCAATGACGCCCTCAACGTCCCGTGCACTGGATCCGGAAAGAATATCGGCAAGAACAAGTTTGCGAAGGCTGCGGCTGGGTGGAGAAGTCATCGACCTGCGGGATCGGAATCGCTGGATGTTTCCCGGCTCGAGTGTGCAACTTCATTGCGTCTACGGCATCACGGAGGCATGTATCGCCAACCTCGACCATGTCGTCAAGGGACCGAACGAAGATCCCAGAGTGATTGGAAGACCGATCAATTGTCGAACTTGGATTCGCAATGTGTTCAATCCATTGGAGCTTGCGCCTCCTGGTGCGATAGGTGAATTGTGCCTCGAAGGGCCGGGACTTGCTGAGGGATATCTCAACGACCCTGTCAAGACTGCCGCAGTCTTCCTGCATGAGCCTGCATGGCTGCCGGAACGACGGCTGGGAAGTCCTGCCAGGAGCGTGTATTGCACTGGGGACCTAGCTTATTTCAATCCTGACACCACGTTGAGTTTTGTTCGCCGATGCGACTCCGATCACCAAGTCAAGATTCGCGGACTGCGGCTTGACCTTCGCGACATCGAAGTTGCCATCGAAAGAGCGTGTCCCTCGGAGAATCACCGGGTTGCTGTAGAGCTGCTTGCGCCATCGGGCGCTCAATCATATCTATGCGCTGCCCACTTCATCGCAAACAGCCAGGAAACGACGGGCAAGAGCTCCGACCTCGAAGGTCTGCAAGAGTCACTGAAGCAGGCGCTTCCTGATTATATGGTGCCTCGATACCATGTCTTCCTGGACGGCCTGCCTATAAATTCAGTTGGGAAGCGGGATCGCAGAGCACTGCGTGCGCTCATGGAATCTACATTGAGTCGCCAACGTCGCAGTGATGAAGAGGAGCATAATGATGACGCTGATCTTGTAATTCCCTGGACAGAAGAAGAACAGCTTCTCCAAGCCACGATCCGCCAAGTCCTCAATGCGGGGGATCAGCAGCGCATCACTAAACACACCAACTTTTTCAGTATTGGAGGAGATTCAATTATGACTATCCGCCTTGTTGCCCTCCTACGCATCAAAGGCTACCTTCTTCGCGTTGTTGATGTCTTCGAAAACCCGACGATTGCCAAGATGACTGCCAGCCTCAGACCAGCGAACGAGTCTGATGTTGCGTTATGCCCCACCAGGCCCGGTGACGATGGTGTAGCGTCTCGGGCTGCCCGGACTATGGCTGCAGAAAGGTGTGGCGTGGATCTGGACGAAATTGAGATGGTGTACCCGGCCACTGCTGCTCAGGAGATGCTGCTACGTCGTGTGGTCAGATTCTCATTTGAGGTTTCTCGATCTCACGCCTCCGTCATGAAAGAGCTGCCGCGGGCGATCAAAGCCTGCGTGGCTCAGTTCCCTATTCTACGAACGCGCTTCATTCGATCTGCTGACCGAGTGACTTTGAACGGGGGACGCCACCGTGCACATCTGTTGCAGGTGGTATTGAAGACCAAAGGCGATGATGATGGTGTTGACATACAGTCTACAGGCGGAAGCGGACTCACGCCTGTCGGGTCCGATGCGTTGACATCGTACGATTCTGCCAAAGGACCATTGCACTGCTTTCAGATCGCATTGAATACTGGCCTTCTCGTGTGGGAAATCAGTCATAGTCTGTATGATGGATGGTCCATGCGGCTCATGGTTCAATTCATCAATCAGATGCTACAAGGAAAGGACACCGCAAAACACACTGCTGCTGCTTCCTGTCCATTCGCCGACTACGCCGAACATGAGAATCAGTCGCGCAATGAAAAAAGCCACCAGCTCTTCTGGAACTCGTATCTCGCAAAGTTGCCGATTCCCGGGCCACAGCTCTTCCAATACGCTCATACTATAGATCCTGTGCGCAACATGAGCAGTACCTACCGCATGGCCATGCCACTCAACATGAACGAATCTTCGCCCAGCACCTTCGCAACGATTCTGCTGGCAGCGCTAGCACGCACTGTAAGCGACGCCTTGTCATCAAGAGATATACTCATCGCCTACGTGACTACTGGACGCTCTATAGCATTGCCCGGCATCGAGACATGTGTGGGACCAACCTTGAGCTTGATACCGCTTCGCATCCGCCTTTCCGCTCGTGCCTCACAGCCAGATGAAGGGACGGTGGCGACGGCGGGAGCTACCATGGCTTGCCACGCTCAGTTAAGTGAAGATGCCCGCGTGGTGCAATGCGAGCTCAATCGAGTGCTACACTATGAGGCCAGTGCAACGAATGCCTGCTGCAAGACCGAGGGCGCCAGTTTTCCCTTGGAGCTCGTCATGCATCCGAGAGACAGAGACCACCAGTACCAGTACCATCACTGCCACAACGACAACAAAAACAGCCAAGGTGACCACCTGAGAGCACCCCTGCACGACGTAGACGATGACATTGTTTGTTTAAGAGAGGTTTCTAATGTGAGCGATGTGAGCGGCGGTTTCCTGTTGGAGTGCTCGCAGCATAATGGCACTTTTGCTACCATGACGGCGAGATGGGATCGGAGAGCGGCCGCCAAGGCACAAGTTGACGAGCTTGTTCATACTACAATTGCTTCTTTGTCGAATTGCTATATTCTTGATGCGTAGGTTTTATTATGTATATAACATTCTTGCATTACTGTACTATTCCAGCCATGAGACAAGCAGCTATCTCTAATATTCTTCGAAGGTAAAAACCCTTAGCCTATAGCCTCTAGTATTAAACCCTTTACTTCCTCTCTGTCTTATAGGATTCCACTTCTACTACTAGCGTCTATTTAGCCTTCGGGCATAAAGAGGATCTCTATAGCTCCTTCCTCTTACTAGGCTCCTAACCCCTTCCCTCTTCCCTCTCTAGTTACTCTCTTACTAGGAGTCTATAGACTAGTTTAGCGCTTAGGACTAGGAACTTATTAGTAGTTTTCGCGCTAAGATTAGTATAGGAAGTAAGCTTAAGGTTATATAAGTAGTATAGCATCCTTTATAATTCGATTAAGCAAGTATTAGTAGCGTAGTATCGCGTTAAAGTTAGGAATTCTTCGTCGTCGTAAAGCCGTATACTAAGAGTATAGCTAGACCCTAACGTATTTAATAGGTATCCGTATTAGATACGTATTCGTATTAACTAAAATCGTAGGTAAACCGAGATATTTAAAAATATAATATCTCGATAATATAAAGAGCTATAGCCTTACTCTTAACTTATAAGGAAGTCTTAGAGGCTATAGATTAAGGAAAATTAATCGTAGGTATAGCTTACTTTTACTATTATCTAGATATC
>PNEN01000425.1:1405-15578 GCA_002933655.1 Cercospora berteroae | reverse complement strand
TATAGCAAAGTCTAATAGGCATATATAATAGCTATTATCTAAGAATTTATACTATATAGCGCGATGACGGCAAAAATGCACCCGATTGCCGCCCCAAATGCGTACAAATTAGGGCGCATTTCGGCCAGATCTCACCTCCGCTTTCGCTCTAGCTTGCAGACCTTCCCCCGTCACAGCACGCCTCACACGCACGCACGCGCCCACGCTACACATGCCTTCGCACAACAATGCCCGCTACCTCGTTTTGCGCCGCACGGCGTGCTGCTGCGCTCGCGGGAGTGCAGCGCTTCCTCGGGTGCTGCGACCGACGGGGGTTTCAATATTTAAGATAACTGCCGCTCTGTCCCAGCGGCAGGAACACGCGCGCATCTCGGTCTCGATCTGTCCTCTGCGATACGCCTCGCCCACGCCGCCAGAGCAGAGACCCAATCGTCGGACATGGTTGATCACGTCTTTGACAACCCCTCTACCGAGCACGAGCACATCGCAATGGACGACTGTCATTCTGGCATGACGCCTCCTCGAACGAGTACGATGACCGAGCCCCGCAAGGCAGAGGACCACTACGACCCAGGCCGGACGAAGAAGATATATGCGCCGAAGAGCAGGGAGCTGCAATCGCTATTGAAGAAGCTGTGGCATAGGTGAGAGGCGCGCGTGCTCTGTTGAAGCTGGTGCACAGGCTGAAGCAATGACAAGCTATTGTAATACACACGGCAAGGAGCCTACTGAAACGCTGCGCACTTTCCACATCAAGGACTTGTACAACTTCTTCCACTGGATGTTGCGCGAGCGAGGCGGCCGGATTCGCAAAGCACGAACTCTTCAGACCTACTGGAACACGCTGACTCTGGTCCGCCAGTTGGAAACTGGCTGTTATACCGTAGATCCTGCTGTCCAAGTCGAAATGTGCGGAGTGAGTGTATCACGAGACGTGTCACCGGCATACCGTGCTATTGCCACTGCTGACCGTACCCCAGGCCCGGCAGAACCTGGCGCAAGAGTTTGAGCTGTCTACTGCGAAGGAGGACAAGCCCATCATGCGAGCAGAGGATGAGTTCGAGCTGCTCAAAACGCTCTGGGAATCCCCAGACGTGGAGTTGCAGCACGAGTACCTGCGGGCGCAGCTGGCGCTGATGATCCAGCTTGCCGGCATCACGGGAAATCGTCCTGGCGCTCTTCGCCGACTGCAATATAAAGACTTGAAAATTGCATTACTCCCTAATTGTGACGGAGGTGACCGGCCAAGGCTCGTGATCGACTTTACCTTCGAGCATACCAAACGCTACCTTGGCGGCAAAGACGCGTGAGTGCTGCCGCTTCACCCCGCCACCGCGAAGATATCTCGCTGACGCCTCTATCAGGAACACATTTCCTGTTCCCGACATTCCTTCTGAATCCTGTCTCCTCCTCTGTCCTCAGACAATGCTTCTCGGTCTGCTATTCGCTGACGATGCTTTTGCCGTACATGATCTGAGCCCTGCCGAGCTGTTTCAACTGCGCATCCCACCGGGAAAGCGCGAGCTCCGCATTCCTATCAAGCAGTCGAAAGCCGAGCTGCCGCTGTTTCGGAGAACAGAGCGGACCATGCGTGGCCTGCGTGTTTCCAACGAAGCAGTAACGGAGAACTGGCTTCGCGAGAGGTTAAGGCGACTCGGTACCATTACGAACTTTGAGATGCCCGTAAAGCCGTATTGCTTCCGTAGAGGACACGGCGAGGCTTTAGACAGTAGTAGTTCGTCCTCTACAATGTGTCCGATCCTTCCCCTTAGTATGTCGCTGACTGATATCAGGTCACATTAGCGATTCGCAGCGCAACCTCATCTTGCAGCACTCCTCGTCTGCCGTCTTCCAGCACAATTACCTGTCGCGGTACATTACACAAGACACGCAGGCGGCGTATCGCGGGCTCGAACCTCAGACTGCGATTATCCGGGCGGCAAGCGGGATGAGTCGCTCGATTGACCCGTGCCGACCGCAATCTCTCAATGACCAGCAGGTGGCACAGATGAGGAAGCACCCTGAGGTCGTCCTGGCGCGAAGAATACGTGATCGTCTGGCTAATCAAGCACGGGCTTGCCATACGACGATCAATCGGTCGAGGGGCACGCGAGAATACACGGAATACCGACATGCACAGCGAGAGTACCTGCACACGAAAAGAGTGGTACACGACCTCACGTTGAAGCAAGTACAAACGAGATACCGGGAGGAACAGCCGATTGATGATATCCTGCGGCAGCTGAGGGGAGACCGTCAGACCACCAAACAAACGACATCAGCCCAGACAGTCAGCACCTTAAGCAGCGAACGCCGGCGCGTCCTTGGCGCGTTGCTCACCTTTGCGCCATCCAAGGATACTGGAGACCAGGAGCGTCGAGTGGAAGCAATAGATGCCGTGGCCGCTCTCTGCAAGCGGCAGGAGGTGACACAGCGCAAAGTTTGCCGGAAGAAGGCAGCCTGCTCTATCGCTTCCCACGAAGAGGACCGCACAGCAGCGGGCGCAAAGAAGGTCGTCGAACCTGATCCAATCCAGATGGAGTGTCTACCAACTCAATGCATCTTTTGCATGGGCAACCTGGAACTGCCCCTTTCGCATCGCACGAAGCAGTTCCGGGACCGCAGTGGCCTGAAGAGGCACTTTTTCCGGAAGCACCTGCAGCATCACGACATGAAAGAGCGTATCAGGTGCCCGCACCCAAAGTGTGACGATCGATGGCTTGAGCACGTAGATCATTTACGGAACCACGCAGCAAGAATGCACAAGACGTTGACATGAATGTCTTTTTGGGTGCAAGTACTAAATACTTATCAACGGTGAGTGGTTGGTCAGATCCTGGCTCCAGGCGCGGCTGGAGTTGTTTATGACCCATACAATGCAACACTGTGGCGCTTCCGGTGAGGTTGACGAGCCTCACTCACCAATGACGTATCAACTCACATGAACATGGCTTTTTCCATGCACATTGCTTGGGAAAGCTGCACGAGGCGTGGTCTCCCGATCGTCGTATGTGAAGAAGTCGGCAGATATGGTATCCAAGTCGTGCATCGGAACTCGGGAAAATAAATCCGATCGTCAGGAAATTCACTCGCTCACGAAGCGCTGCGTTTCACTGGCACTGTACGACACGAGATGCTGCCTTTCAGCTTTTCGCATAAGCATGTGCCAACGAAGCCGGCGTTTGCATAAGCGTCGTGGTCGCCCTTGTGGACATCTGCAGTCCCCGGCGTTATTGGTCGCCCTTGCGCATCTAAGCTGCGGAAATGGAGCTGATTTCAAGCTCTTACAGTGTGCATACTATGTGACGCATTGCGGAGATGCGTGCAGAACCGGTTGCAAACGATTACGAATAGCCAAACAGGGCAGCAAGACAATGCACTCGGCATCTTTACGTCGCGTATTGGAAAGACGTTGAAGAGACCGGGAGAGTATTTTGGAAGTGCCAGAAGACAGGATGTTCCGTGAACGATGTGCTCCATGTCCGACCCGCGGGTCATGGACCCCGAAAAGCAGCTGAGCCATTCAGCATTTCGAGGTACTGTGTCAGGAGCAGGGGTCTCAAATATCGCGCAGGAGCATGCTCATTTGTCCAGCACAGCAGTGGGTACCAGCTCCACAAAGCAAGACAACGATGATACTTCAGCGAACGAAGCGCCAGCTCCGACCATCGACTGAAGTATTCTCCTCCTCGATATCGCATTCACTTCGAACTATGGCGGGGGCTGAGTTGCAGTCTGAAGACCATCGCAATCTGCTCGACATCGTCGACAGGTTGCGTTTGACAGGCATTACCCGCTACATTGACCTCCCACAGATTGTCGTCTGTGGTGATCAGTCGGCGGGAAAGAGCTCCGTACTGGAAGCAATCTCAGGCCTCCGATTTCCCACCAAGGACAACCTATGCACACGCTTCGCCACGGAACTGGTACTTCGCCGTAATGAGACTGTAGGCGTCAAAGTCTCGATCATTCCGGGCCCAGATCGCAATCCAGAAGAATGTCGAAGCCTGTCGCAGTTCAACCACAAGATTGATATTGTTGACCCCGATCTCTCCGGTCTGATTGAACAAGCCAAGCAAGCCATGGGCTTATCCGACATAAAAGTATTCAGCAGTGATGTGCTCCGTGTCGAATTTGAGGGTCCAGAGCAACCGCACTTGACTCTCGTGGATTTGCCTGGCCTGTTCCGTGCAGGCAACCGGGAACAGTCGGTAGATGAGGCTCCTATTGTTCATGAAATGGTGCGAAGCTACATGGAAAAGCCGCGGAGCATTATCTTAGCCGTGGTTTCGGCGAAGAGTGATTTTGCTTTGCAGGAAGTCACTAAATACTCCCTCGAGCTCGACCCTCACGGCGTGCGCACCTTAGGATTAATCACCAAGCCAGACACCTTGTCCAGAGGGTCAGAGAGCGAGACAGCATATATTACGATGGCCCACAACAAGGACGTCGTCTTTCGACTCGGCTGGCATGTCTTGAAGAACCGCAGCTTCGAGACCCGCGACGTGTCCACAGCTGTGCGTGATTTGCAGGAATCTCAGTTCTTCGCGGCGGGCGCATGGGCATCGCTGAACCCGAGCACGGTCGGCATCCAATCCTTGAGGCCTCGATTGAGCAACATACTCAAAAATCAGATCCTGGAAAATCTCCCCAGCCTGCATGCTGACGTTGTTTTGGGAATAGAAGAGTGCAAAGCTCGACTGGAGCAGCTCGGTGAGCCCCGCAACACTGCACAGCAGCAGCGAAGCTATCTACAGCATGTGAGCTGGAAGTTTTCGGTATTGTTGAAGGCAGCCGTTGACGGGGTATATAGTGATGTCTTCTTTGGGCATGCACGTACAAAGAAGGGACAACAGAAGCGCCTGCGCGCTGTCGTTCAAAACAGACTTGAGGACTTTGCAGAGGATATGAGGTCAAGAGGTCACAGCCGAGTGATTGTCGAAGATGGCGAAGAGCCCGATAGCGCTCACCATCATATCGAACGCATACGACGATCAGAATATATCGCCTCTGTAAAGGAGCTTATGCGTCACAGTAGAGGAACGGAGCTGCCCGGCACATTCAACCCAGAGATCATCGGTGAGCTCTTCAGAGAACAATGCCAGCCATGGCGGGGACTTGTTGCGGAAGTCCATCGCGACATCTTGCAATGTGTTCGATGGACTGCAAAAGCTGTACTCGAGGCAGTTGCCGTCACCGATACTGTTGACGCGTTGTTTACTTTCATCGACAGAGCAATCGACGGTCTTGGATGTGAGGTGGAAAGGAAAGTAGATGAGATGCTTCGGCCGCACCTTGCTGGACACCCAATTACTTACAACCATTACCTGATTAGCAATGTGCAAAAGGTTCAAGCCAACCGGCGAAAACGGGGATTAGAGCGCGCAATCTCCCAAAAGTTCATGTTCATTGGCAACTTTCAACTCGATGAAAGCGATATCAAGAATCTCATCCAGATCGTCCAAGAACACGAGGAAGTGGATATGGGATATTACGCAAGTCAGCTTGCAGTGGATTATATGCAGGCATACTACAAGGTGAAAAAGCTTCAAATTCAGCATTCTACGCACATTTAACGATCTTTTTAGGTGGCCTTGAAGAATTGGGTCGATGATGTTAGCATACACGTCATTGAGGAGCAACTCATACAGAAATTGCCCCTCGTTTTCGATCACAAAACGGTTGAACAACTCACGGATGCCGATGTGAATCACCTGACAGCAGAAAAATCCAACAACGCAAGCGATCGTGCCCACGCTCTGGAGAAGCTTGATAGTCTGACAAAGGCTTCGAAAGAGCTCGAAAGCCTCGGCAAGCATCGCCTGAAAACGCATGGTACGTTCTCCAAGACAAGCCATGTTTCAAACTAACAAGCCACACATCAGCTTCCATCCATCTGGCTCAGGATCGAGAGTCGAATAGCACAGTGGGCGCAAATGATACGTCGCCTACGCCCCTGGAGTCGCAATCAATGTCGCCCATTAACGAAGCCGTTGAAATGGATGAGCACGCAGAAGCGTTGGAATCCCCGGCAATTACACTGGTACAGAATGGTCTTGGAGAAGCATCAGCATCGCCAATGAAGGCGAAGAAGAAACGCAGCCCCAAGAGTACCAAAAAAACTGTCTTCGAATGGGACTAAGGGTACTGTATAGGTGGGCATCCACCACGTCTAAAACGGCAACTCGTGGTCGACCAGTCGAAATTCAGTCAAAGTATCGAATATTATAGTATTGGCTTTAATCTCACTCTGCGTCTTATATTGAGAAAATGCAAAAATCCCGTCGCGAGTGAATTTGTGGATACCGCAAAGCATGTAATGTGACGCTCATTCAGAATGACCCTCAGACTGCGCATGGGGTTCTCATTGAAGCTCCCACAGACGAGCCAAGCTTCAGATTGGGCGGCAGCAGCCATTATCTCCGGGCTTTGGCCGCTTCCACAGTTGCTGCCGCTGTGGGTTACGCCGTAAGGTGCGAGAATAACGCCTGCATAACTCCTCTTGGCTAATTGGTACTGAATAGTGATATGCAAGGTCCTAGCAAATCAGCATCATCAATAGTCATGCTCGCTACACGCATTTTCAAGCTCAGATTCGGTCCCCATAAAAATTACCACTGCTACGGTCGGGAGATTTTCCACCATCTACTCTTCCATGTGCAGGTTGCCAAATTCTCTCTCGATGTTCTCGGCACGAGTGACACCTGCAGCAGCGATGTGGCGCTGACCTCCAATAGGAGCACTACACTCTGGGCAACGAGTCTGCTCCATGGGTCCGCCACATTCACCTATGAAGAATGTTAGCACACTCCGTCGGCTGAGAAAGGGAGTGAACCGTCTTACCAATAGTGAAAGGATGGCCATTGGTACAACAGTACCAATGGCCAGTGACACTGAACTCCCTCGACATGACAGCCACCACCATGCGCATCTCAGCGCTGCTGATGGACTTGTTGAGCATCTCACGAACACCATTGACTTCAGAAGTGACGCTGTTGGTCTGGCCCGGGAACATGCGGCAGATCTCTTTGGCTTGGTTGAGATGCAAGACTGCTTCGCGCTTGATAGCCTCGCTCTTCTGTAAGCTGTTCCAGTGTCAGTTATGATCTTCCACGAGACAAATAGTAGCTTACCTATTTCCGCCCAAAGCCAACGTTGCACCGCACTCAAGAGCCGCAAAGTGAGCCCAAAAGATATGGCCCTCAGCCTGCTGAAGAGGATACTTCGATTTCATAGCAGACTCATTGAAAGAGTCGCACTCCATGCGATACTCGCTCAGGTTGATCGACAACGGTTTGGCGCTACGCTGCTGATGAGGCATGCTCTCCCAATTTCGCACTAAGTCCGTAATGATGACAAGATCGCACCGAAGGCCGAGAGCAATCGCCAAGAGTGTACCACGAGTTTGTAGGATGCTCCGGTCGTACTTGAACTTTGGCATATCTACGTTCTGGCGTCTTCGGACAGACTCGACAAGATCGCGAACACGTTGGAATGGCTGCTCCTCCGCACGCACCTTGTTTGTGAAATTCGCAATAGCGCGACGAAGCTTAAGAAAGGCGGAGTAGCGGCCTGCAGTCGAACGACGGATAGCAGCAGCCAACGTGCTGGGACCAGTGAATGAGACTTCAGCAATCAAAGGAGTCTGCCCAACAGTCTTCAGTAGTTCTCCTTGCTTCTGTTGAAATTTTTCTGCAAGCGGCAGGTACGCCTGATGGGACCAAGCGATGAACTTCTTGGTGTTTTCGTCAAGTAACGCCCGTCGGATAACGCGTCCATACCGAGCAATGGTGCGAAGACAGCCGCGGCAATTGGGGCAGGTCTTGAGGTTCTCATAGGAGAGAGGCAGCAGACCATCCTTGATAGAAACCGGCACGCTCAGATGGTCGACTTCGCCCATGTCGTAATGCTTGGAAATGTCCATCTGGCCATCGAGAGTCTCCACAGTGAAGATGTGCCCGCACGGGGGAAAGAGACAAGGCGTCTTGTCCAAATCCAACTCTGCATACGTCTCCATCGTGTAGAGATCCACGGTGCTGTCTCGAACCTCTTCTGTAGCGCAAACTTGGCAGAATTTCGAAGAAGGGCACATCTCGCCGCACATCGAAGGGCACTGATGACCGCAACCCAACACTTTCTTGCAACGCTTAGAGCAAGGAACCCAATCGCACGGAGCGCCGCAAGGCATCTGGCACTCCGCGTGTTCGCAAAACGAAGGGCACTTCTCTTCCATACAAGGCGTGCAAGGCTCGTGGCACTGCTTTTGGCACGCAGAATGAATGCAGCGCACCTCGCAGTTGGAAGAGCAAGGCGGGCAGGGTTCGCCAGTATGACACTGCTCCGGGCACGAGTGAACACAGCTAGTGAAGCTCCTGCCGCACCTATGAGTGCACTTAGCGTGATTGATTGTGTCACTCTTGCCTTCATGATTCGGCGGGCGGCATTCAAAGCACGCTGATCGACAATTGTGACCGCATTCCAGCGTCGATGAGCACCGCTCCTGGCAGCAATATCCTGGATCATCGACAGCGATATGACAAGCAACGACGACGTCGTGCCCGCAACCAGAAACTTGGCGCTCAACGGGCTCTCTGCACATATATCTGGCTGTGTCTTGGTACGACCAGCACGGCATCTTAGTAACGTGATGTCCGCAAGGTAGGGTGATGTCACATTGAACAATGACAGCGCACTGGGCCTCGCATTCATCTCCGCAGGCTCTCTTGCAAGGATGAGTGCAGCCCTTTCTCGGTCGAACGCAGTCCTTCAAGCAGTGGACTCCATTGTGCAGGCTCTCCGCATGACATTTTGACGGACAAGCATGACCACAAGGCAGTTGCTTGCCGCACATGAGATCGCAACCTGCTTCTGGTGCCACACGAGAGAAGTCCTCCGGCTCCGTAACCTGCATAGCGGTATCGGGGTGGCGAGGGCAGGATAGCTCCAGAACAGTGCCAATATTGCCCTCGGTCCTGAAAATCTCCAGGATTCGTCGCCACATTTCAACACTCGATGCGGTTGCCGAATTGCCTAGGATATACATACCGTGTTTCGCGCGAGAAAGCAATACATTGATTCTATTGGGGGTCCGCAAGAAACCGCAGTTGTTGCTGTCATTGCTGCGAACCAGAGAGATAATGACCACCTTAGCTTCTTCTCCTTGGAAGTTGTCGATAGTGGCGAGTCGAATCGCTTGGAGCAGTGTGCCCTTGGTCATGGACGTACGGCGACGTGAAGAATCAGCAGCCAGAGCCGGTTCCACATCCTTGGTGGCATCTTCTTGAGCCAACTCATCGATGTCTCGGTCGTTGAGGATGATGCCGAAGGAGTTCTGGAGCTTCTCCTTCAAGTGCCGCAGCTGGCCCAAGTATGGTGTCAGTACCGCAATATCATTTGCGGCATAAATGCCTTGCTTCTGGAGATGGCCGACGAGAGCAGCGACCATTTCGACTTCGTAGCGGTTGGTACGAGAAGCGGACTGCATCTGGGGCCTCTGGCAATCTTCTTTCTTTTTGTGGTCTATCCAGAACAGTCTCTTACGCATTCCCACGACTTCTGGATACGTCTTCACTGATTCAGCATCTTGCAAATTAGGATATGATGTGGAGCGGATGAGCTGCGATACCGATGGGTGCATGCGTCGCTGAGTCTCTAGAGTGACGTATGGGAGACCTTGGACATTTTCCTGGCGAGGGTGAATGAGTCGCTCGAACAGAGACACATCTAGTGCAATTTGATTGCTGCGGGGGTTCTCTGCAGAAAGGTCGTAGTTCTGCACTTTCGGCCTTAGTTGCTGGTGGTCTCCGATCAAAATGGCATGCTCCAACGATGGTAACATAGCAGTGAGAAGATGGGCCTCCAGAACTTCTCCAGCCTCCTCCACTACGAGAACCTTGGACTGAAGTTTGGAGAGGGTGCCAAGCTGACGTGCCAGTCCCGTCGTTGTGATTCCGACGACATTCGCACTTGATAGTACGCGCAAGTCAAGGTCGCCACGAAGACATTCCATTGCCACTTTGCTCCGGTTGAATGTCGCGAGCTCAATCCTCAGGTCCTGATAAATGCTGGAAGTGAGCTCGTCTGTCCATGAGTTGTACAAAAGCTCGCGCTCTCTCCGGGTCATATCAGCGAGCCTCACTGTTCCACTGCGCAAGACGGCGAGGCTTCGATCTCGAGCGGAACGTGCGATCGGACCTTGTTCCGACCAGGTCCTCCAAAAAGAAGCTGTCTTCTTGCCGTGGACGACGGTGAACCCATCTCCGTCTACATCGCGAGGCAGCTGGACCTCCAAATGCGGGTACTTTGTTTTTAAGAAAGGTGTCATTTCCTTCTCAGGATTGCGCAGGATGGAATTGAGACGCTGAACCAAGTGATCCATGGCTCGAACTGACTCCTCGATCGAGCGTTTCGATTGAAACCAACGCCGACCCTCCATTTTCGTGAAGCTGTGCTGCCGAGCTAATGTGCGGAGATTGACGCCCGCAAGGCGATCACTCTTGGAGCGAGAGCCGATACGGACGATCTGGCTTACTCCAGCATCGAGGAGGTGTTCCAGGAGTTGGTCCAAAGCATGATTGGTGTAGCAAACGCAGATGATGGGTCCGAGATTGGCGGCATGCTTGTTGTCCAGGAGCGCCTGGAGGATCTTCACGCCAGTGTATGACTTTCCTGTCCCAGGAGGACCCTGAATTAAGGCAATTGCATGAGTGAGTGCATGTTGTGCAGCCTGGGACAAGATTAGTAGGAGACATAGAACATAGAGCCCCGACTACTCACCTCTCGCTGTGTCCTATCAAGTCCACTAAGCTTCAGTGCGGAGGTAATGTCCTGCTTTGTATCGTTCGTATTGCGATACTGGTCACGCTGAACTTTCGGGACTAGGCTACGCAAGTTGTATCGAAAGCCACCACGCACCGAGTACGCCGGCGGACGCGGCTCCGTCCGATTGGTATCAGGTATCAGCGCCTCTGCAAAGGGTACATCAAGGGATGCGGCCATACGCTGAAGTGCAGAAAGTGTCGGCCCGAAAGTGGGCAGCAGAACTCCAGGGAATTCGATGAGAGAGCAACGAACCTTTCGCGAAGACAAGCAACCCTTGATGAAGTCTGACGCTGCATGTGGCTCGGTCGAGGCAAGCTGGGCGATGACGAATGCATGTTCATGGTCCTTCCACAGTGTGTGTTGCTTGTGTATGGAGGATCCGGTCGTTTTGGCCTTGAGTGGAGCCGGACCAAGGTCGGGCGAGTGGACAACGAGGAATGTGGCTTCTTGATTTGCCTCTTCACGCGACGACAGCAAACAGATCAGGGACTCGGCAGCAAGTCGCTGAGACTCTTGCCACCAGTCTTCGCGCTTCTTGGAGGATTTGCCGTGGAGTAGTTGAGGTTGCTGGAACCGCAAAACAAAGAGCAAACCCTTTCTGGGGTCGAACATTACGTTATAGAGAGAGACGCCATGGTAAGCATTCGTGCGAACCTCTTGCTTAGAAACTCGAGGAGTATCTTCTGCAATCCGCTGATGAAAAAGTTGAGCTTTGACGGCATCCCTCAGCTGTCCCACAGTATCTTCTCGCACAAGGCGGAAATGACGATCGATCAAGCCGGGCAGACCGCGAATATGCCACAAGTCCGGGTCTTCACTCGGTAGGTACTCAGTCCGCTCACTCAATATCTCTTGTAATGTTGGCAAGATCTCGATATCCTGGATGTCGACACTATCATTGTCATGACGGGGTCCATGCGCAGACCGAGCACCTGGAAGATCTTGATCCACCGTGAAAGTAGCGGCAGAATCTGAACCAACATGACCAGTGATAGCGCAAGTCTCTGATAAATTGATTGCGAGGTGCAGTACGGTCTTGATGGTGCGTAAGTGCCGCTCAGCGGCCCGACTCAGATTCGAAATATCCAGAAGCGAGACCAGAACCTCAGCGGCGGCCTGGATATTAGTATTAGCCATGGCGGAGCGATTCCGTTCGAGCATGCCAGCAAGGACAGCAATGGCAACTTCGATGTACTCGCGATCATCCCGAGCCGATAAGCCTCGCGCCAGTGCGGTAAAGATATTGGAGCCTCGCTCGCCGTTGATACCATATAAGGTGTTTAGAAGCGCAGTATGCTGAGTCTCCACCACCATAGACTGTAGTACGGCATGGTGCGAGAGGATTTTGAAGTAGGGCAACAGAAGAGTGGCCATGACAACTTCCAGCTCATTATCATCCATCTTTTCGAAGTTTCGGTCGATGATCTCGAGCACCCGAACAAGGCCGCGCTCCTCCCCGAGTCTGATGATGACGAGCTGCATGTTGTCGATACTGGACTCAAGGAGCCTGAGCGTCAGTCCAACAAATTTTCCGAGCTCATCGTCTCCCAGTGGTCGGCTCTTTCTCTTATCTTCCGGAAGGCAGTAGAGCCACTGCTTCAGCAAACTGGCGTTCTCGTTGTCATGCCGAGGTGAGCGATAGGGGAAACAGTCTATGGCGCTAGAAGAGACAGCAGACGTCGGGCGATTATGGTCTTTCTGACCAGGAGTGGCGCTGTTGGAGGAGCTCAACTTGTGCTTGAATCTGCACGTACCGCCATACGGACACTTCTTGCCGGTCTCGAAAAATCTGCAGACCCCTTTCATCATCTTGTGCAGCCGATGAGGTTGTCTGTCAGCCAGTGCTACTGTGACCTGGAAGAGTAGCCTCGGGACTCAGAGAAGAGAAGACAAGCAGCTTTTCTTGAGCAATATGAGATTGACCGAATTAGCATTGACTCCTCAGGATCGCTCTCTGGTCGACCGGATTACTGCAAGCGTGGCAGTCGCTTGCCATCATGCTGCAAGTTCGAAACACTGAATGTCGAACCCCAAATTCGGTGCATTGCATTTTGCTTGCGCGAACATCTTTGAGAGGAGGGAGGATGCCAGGGATTCCTATTGGTTCAGCACTCTTTCCTGCGGCATTGAGCTTTCTCACTATGCATGGCTTACTTACTGCTAATCGTCTTGGAAACGACTTGGTGCGCTTGCTTCCAGTTGCATGCTCGCAGCCTCGGGGTCTACAGCATGTGCGCTCTTGCGCCCGGCTGCAATTGGACCCACTTCTGCGATATAGATGCATGAGGGCGAACCGCGACCATTGGCGGTAATGCAAGCTCCTAGACACTTACGGTCGCCCTCATGCAGCATACCCACGTCGCATTGTGTGCATCGCTACGTCGCACTTTTGCTTAGCACACGCCGCAATCCGTCCACCCGACCCCTCCCCGGGGTCAAGTGGTACGGGCAGCAGGCGCTACTGGCGAACGTTCTCGCGCGCGATTCGCTTTTCCTCTATTCTCGCAGAAGTGTTCTGCTACTCCTACATTCGCAGGTGGCCAGCACGCGCGACGACCTTACAATACTTTTATCGTGCTGCTAGATCGCAAGAAGCGCTACTCTGCAACTCCTCCGCATTCTAGGTCGCTTGGTCCTCGATTCGGCTAATCGATGACGCATACTATCGCGCTCCCGTGAGCTACTGCGGCTGGATGGCCAGCATGTGTTAGCTGATGGACATGGCACATACCGCAAAAGGTGTGTGCTATCTCCCGGATGAAAGTCGAGCTGCAAGCATGCGAGGATGAAGTGAGCTTCGATTTTGCGATGAGCGTGCTGCCTCGAGGAACATAACGGATATGCAGGCAGTCAACGAGCTTCTGCCCTCAGAACAAGCGAGTGTTTTCAGCGCGCCCTTCCGCCCCTCACTGGCATGTGTTGTCTTGTCTCTGCTCGCTCACGCGTCTTGCGCATCTCATGCTGTGAACGGGTTATTATGCGACGCATTACAAGACTCTCCTGACAAACAGTAGCTTGCTAGGGCGAAAGTAGTATAGCGGCTGGGAAATATGTCGACCAGGTTTTGCCTGTCAATGCATGAAAGCATAGCACACTGTTCCGAGTCTTTTCATGTCTCCGGCAATGCTTGAAAGCACACCAGGACAACCACGTCCTTCCAGAAGTGGTGGTTGCACATTCTCCAAATTCTCAGCGCCCGATTGAGTCTAGCGTCGGGCAGATGTTTCCCCACGGTCACGGTCGCACGGGTGCCGGCCGGCCAGGAGCTATTACCTCTCAGGCCTCCTTATAAGCAAGGGTGCCCAAATTGACTGCGTTCCTCGTCTTCGGAACACTTGTGTGCCTCGTGATC